>VZZY01008399.1:58923-199734 GCA_013400335.1 Eurystomus gularis
AAAGGGGGGTGATAGAGTGGCTTGGTGGGTACCTGGCACTCAGCCAAGGTTAACCCACCACAAAGGCTTAAGATAAAAATAGTGTTAAAACATATTTAAGAAGCAGCCATGGTAATCATGAACCAGCAATGTGTCCTCACGGCCAAGAAGTCAATGGTCGCCTGAGTTGCATGAAGAAGAGTGCGGCCAGCAGGTTGAGGGAGGTTCTTCTCCCTCTCTACTCTGCCCTAGTGAGGCCACCTCTGGAGTATTGGGTCCAGTTCTGGTCTCCCCAGTTCAAGAGAGACAAGGAACTACTGGAGAGAGTCCAGCAGAGGCTGCGGAGATGCTGAGGGTCCTGGAGCATCTCTGTGCCAAGGAAAGGCTGAGAGCCCTGGGGCTGCTGAGCTGCAGAAGAGAAGACTCAGAGGGGATCTGAGCAATGCTGATCAAGAGCTAAAGGGTAGGGGCAAGAAGATGGGGCCAGACTCTTGTCAGTGGTGTCCAGCGCCAGGACAAGGGGCAACGGGCACCAACTGGAACCCAGGAGGTTCCATCTGAACAGGAGAAACTTGTTTGGTTTGAGAATGTCCAAGCCTGGCCGAGGCTGTCCAGAGAGGTTGTGGAGTCTCCTTCTCTGGAGAGATTCCAAAGGTGCCTGGACGTGATCCTGGGCACCCTGCTCTGGGTGACCTTCTGGAGCAGGGGGGTTGGGCGAGATATCTCCAGAGTTCTCTTCCAACCCCACCTTGCTGGGATTCTGTGATTCAGTAAGAGTGTGCCTGCAGACCCGTTGAACAGGCACACTGTGGAAAGCCTTGCACAGGAGTACTCCAGCCGATGTGTGTGATACGTGTCTCCGCGACCTCCTGCGTTGTCTCACCATGCCCAGCTGGTGCGGAGGGTGCTGGGAGGGATGCTGGGCTGACCACGGCCCCTCCGCACTGCGCAGGGTCACTGCTGGCAGTGAGCCGGGCACTTCACCGCTTTTGGGGTCCAGCCAGTTTCCCCCTTGGCTTCTCCACCCCAGGTGACACGGCGGGGGCTGGAGTGGAGCCCTGCAGGGCACGGCTGGGGCTGGCCATGGCCACGGCTTGTGCAGGAGCCCGGGTGGGTGCCCGGGTGGTGGCCCTGCCCCCCAGCCTCGCCAGCACCCGGCGGTGAGGCAGCGTGACAGCGGCTGCGGTGCTCTTGCAGAGGACATCATTTAACACCTTCCCGCTTGCTATGATAGTCTTTAACTGGGGGCAGCTGGGACAAGCGTTTACCTCTTCATTTTCTTAGATATAAATGCTATCTCGCCGCAGTTTCATTTTGCAATATGCTAATATGCTATCCAGGAAACTCTTGCTACATGCTAATTTATCCAGTAGGCAAATTCCTTTTGGCTAATAAAAGTGCTTGCACAGGAAGCTCAAAACCCAGCAGCGATTAATTATTGACAGAGCATGTGAATTAGAGATAAAAGAAAAGTCATTCTTTCTTACACACAAGATAGTAAATAAATTTAATTATTGTACTAGAAGCAAGGGATCTTATTCTGTATTAAGTTTTATTAGCTGAGACATTTAAAAGCATGTCATCATAACAAAAAGGTCTTGTGTAATCCTAACTGCACCACTCTGGTACAAGGCTCTGAAGTGAATGGGCTTAATTGAGCAAATGGAAGCAGATGGCTTGCTGAACAGACAGGTATTGTACAGGTTTATTGGCAATTAACTTTTGTCTACATATGCCTATGGCGAATTGACTGTATAATGTGTTACCAAGGCCAGTTTAACACTTCAGGTGCCCTCCATGTCCAGCAGTTCAGAAGAAACATGGCCAGAAGTGCTTTGGTCCCTGAAGTCCGCTGGTGCGGCAGCATCCTTGCTCCTGAATGTCCCACCAACACTACCTGGGTCAGGAGGGACACCAGGGTGTCTACCCGTGCTTAGCCCCTTGCTAATCTCCCCTCCTCTGCTTCTGCGCAGGAATGTGATGCCCAAGACACTGGAGGGCCAGATCACCATGGAGAAGACCCCCAGCTACTTCGTGACCAATGAGGCACCCAGGCGCATTCACTCCATGGCCAAGGACACGAAGCTGATTGTGGTGGTGAGGAACCCGGTCACCCGGGCCATCTCAGACTACACACAGACGCTCTCCAAGAAGCCAGAGATCCCCACCTTTGAGGTGCTGGCCTTCAAGAACCGGACCCTGGGGCTGATCGATGCCTCCTGGAGCGCGATTCGCATTGGGATCTATGCCCTGCACTTGGAGAACTGGCTCCAATACTTCCCCCTCTCTCAGATCCTTTTTGTCAGTGGTGAGAGGCTCATCACTGACCCGGCCGGGGAAATGGCCAAAGTCCAGGACTTCTTAGGCCTCAAGAGGATTGTGACAGAGAAACATTTTTATTTTAATAAAACCAAGGGGTTCCCTTGTCTAAAGAAGCCAGAGGACAGCAGTGCTCCCCGGTGCTTGGGCAAGTCCAAGGGTCGAACTCACCCCAAAATAGACCCAGACGTCATCCACAGACTGCGGAAGTTTTACAAACCCTTCAATGTCATGTTTTACCAAATGACGGGCCAAGATTTCCAGTGGGAGCAGGAAGAAAGTGATAAGTAGAACCATGAAATCAGGAAAAAAAGCTCTTTTCTTTTGAGATGTGAATCATCATTAGAGACCCAAAACTCACTCGGGGCCAGAGGCTCAGCCTTGTGAGCGCAAGACTCTTGTGCTGGCAGGGTTGCAGCCCAAGCTCTGGAACCTTAGTGGCACGTCACCTCAGGTTTCACTTGGGCTCCCCCCGTGATGCGGAGGGGTCGGGAGGGGGGTCGGGGGAGGAGGAGGCAGAGGGAGCAGGGCTCTCGGGGTGATGGAGTGCTTCACGTTGACAGTTTGCTGCTGGTGTCCCCCTTGTAGCCAGGCAGGCAGGACCAGCACCTCCTGCCATGGAGAGCTGAACGGGAGGGTGGCTCAGAAAGCCCAGCAGCACTGGCACAAACCCTTAGATTTGTTTTCTCCTGCCCTGGCTTTTGGCTTTGCCCAAACAGCAGCATCAGAGCTGGTAGATTCAGGACGTGTGCTTCACGTGCACAGTGGTATTTGTGTGTGGAAGGAATAAAGCCAGTTATGCTGCAAAGGAACTATGTACAGAAACTTCATTTGCACCAGACATTTCAATTACTTGTTGCACTAAAACTAGTATTTACCAAGTGCCACGAAACACCTGGGCCCGATCCTCCTCCTGCTCTCTCTGCTGTTGGAAGAGTTGTTCCTGCTTTGCTGGGATGCTGAGTGAGATCAGAACTGGGGCCTCCCCTCAACACCCCCAGCTCCTCCTGGAAGCCGTACTGGAGACAATCCCCAGGCTTGGAGCACACCGGGGTCTCACCATGCGACCAGGCTGCTGAGGCGCGGTGCGGAGCCGCCCGTGCCCATGCCCACGTAGTGCTCACCCAGCCAGGCCGTGCTGCCCTGCTCCACGGGTCAGAGCCAGGCATTCCTGGTGGGAACCGAGGAGGTGACCGCAGGGCAGAGGTGTGGGGGCCAGCCCTGGCGCAGGGTCTGGGCAGGGCTGACCGGCAGGGCCCCTGGCACTGCCCTTCATTTGCACCTTGGAAACGAGAGCTCTGCTGCTTGCTGTTGGCAGCCAGGTTTGCAACACGGGGAAGCAGCCTGCACCTTTACTTCAGAATTACAAAAAAAACAATTAATTCCCAGAGTGAGCGCTGCTCTGCCCAAAAAAATGCACGCTTTCTAGTGGAAATGACCAGGTCAACCACATTAGCAAATCCTGGTAGAATAAACCCATAGCCCAATGGGATCCTCCAGCAATGTGGTGAGAGCTGGGCACTGGAGCCAGTAGAGCACTTTGACAGAGCTGCGCTGCTCCCATCGCCAGTACCGAGAAAAACAGTGAGAGAGGGAACAGGAGGAAAAATGCAGAGCTGCTGTTGCTGGAAAGTCCCCTTTAGAAGCCTGGGTGACTTCTAAGGGCACTCAGATCTTGCTGCTGCTCTCTTTGCTTTACAGAGTGGCAAGGAGGGCTCCCGGGTGGCGTGTGGCCGTGTGCGAGCTCCCATCCCCTGCAGGGCGGTGGGGCCACGGCTGCGGAGAAGCAGCAAAGTTGTGGTGTGAGATCACTGTGGAGGACCGAGACTCAGCTTTGATTAAGGTGTCACGAAATCCCTCCTGATCCAGCTAACCAAATGTGATCCCAGCTGGTACACTGGGTGACAAGCTGAGCCTGCCTTGGGTCTCATGGCCTGTCGTGTGGCTCGTTACGCCGTGAAGCGGTGCTGGTGCCTTGGACTGGATGAAAAAAAGAGCTGAAGCCATTTGGAATATTTACCCTGTGGGCTGTGCTGGAGGAGCACTGCAAGGTCCCTGCTAACGTCATGTTAGTCACTATTAGCCTGATTAGATTTAAAATTGGCTCCTGACATAGCAGTTTTTCACAGACTCACAAATCCCCGTATTATTACCTGAAAATTGGAACTATGTAATAGGAATAATTTCACAGTGTTTCACACTTTACTAAAATGTCAGATCAGCTTCTAAGTGAAAAACTCTTGTTACACAATTTGGTGCAAGCTGCTTGATGGCTTCAGTTGGAGGACGAGGGTCTCACCAAGGCCCAGCATTCAGCCCCCCTCACTGCAGGAGGTGCAGGAATTCTTGCTGGTCCCCAGCATGCTGCAGCCTGACACCGTGGTGGTCTGGCCCTGATTGCTCTGAGCAGAGCCTGCCAGTGGAGGTGGTGGGACCACTAGCCCTGGCTCCTGATGGAGGGTCTTGACTCCAGGAGATGCCATCCTGGCTCATGGTGTGGCCAGGACCTGGCAGGATGGCAGCTGTCATGGCACTGTGCATCATCTCCGTGGTTCTCAGCCCCCATCCATAGCTTAACCAGGAGCAGTTTTTCTCCAAGCAAGGTCTCCTTGAGCTTGGATGAGGCCCTGAGACCCCTTCCCCACCCAGCAGGTCTCCCTGCACACCCCAGCCTTGGTCTGGTTTGGTCCAAGCACTGCCTCATATCTCCCTGGGCAGCTCAAGCCAGCTTCTCCCAGGAAGAGCCTCTGGTCCCCAGCTGCCATCAAGCCACTGTCACACTTCTCATCATGCCCCTTGCTGGAGGGACAAGAGCACATCCAAAAACTTGTGTTTGTCTGAGAGTTACAATCCAATGAAGCACCCTGTTAGAAAAGCCACGATGTGCGGCTGGGCTGGGCAGGAGCATCTGTCCTGCCCTGGGACGAGGCACGGCTGCGCCTGGGGCTCAGTCCTGCAGCTGGACCAAAGCTCTGGAGGAGGGATCCCGGAGGAGATCAGCAAGGCCCCCAGCACCCCAGGAGGGGCCACCCCATGGTTTACGGACGTGGGGCGACGCTGGGCCAGCCCGTGCCTCACCAGCCTGTCCCCCACTCTCGCTCCCGCTCTTTCTGCTGTATATTCAGAGGTTTATTTTTTATATCCACTGCCATCTCCAGCTCAGGAGGAGCTGCTGAGCACCCAGCAGGAGAGGAGGTCCCACTCCTCCACCCTGAGCATCTGCCCCATGGACACTGACCACCCCAGCATGATGGGACAGGACCCACTGGGTGCCACCATCCCCTTGGCAGCGCTGGCAGGGAGTGGGACATAACAGCCTCCTTAGGGCAGGCTCGGGGACTCTGTTTATTCTGTTTTCAGTTTTTCTGAACTGTGCCCTGTGTCTGCTGTGCTAATGCAGGGGCTTGACAGGGGAATTATTTTCTCTCTGGCTGGAGAGTGGCCTGCCAAATGAGAGAGAGTCAGGTTAATAACACTTTTTTTTTTAAACTATTCAAATGTCAGCATTAGAATACACAGGAAATTGAATTTTGTATTTGATTTCAATTAGCAAAGCATAAATTATATTTAATTTTATACACAGACTGAGTGATTCATTGTTCTGGAAAAGCTGGTACTTTATGGTTCAGAGACTGAAAATGGAGAGTTAGTCTTTTCTGAAGCCAAACCGCTGTGCTGTCGCCTCCTCCCCAGCGTGTCTCTGTCTGTCGGTGTCACTGTACCTGAGCAGTATGAAAATCCTGAACTGAACACTTGAACCCACAGCACTAAACAATAAAATGTTGTAGCAGCTCCATTTCTCTGCTCCATTTCTCCCAGCTCCCTCCCCAGCAGCACCAACACCCCGTGAGCAGGGCACTGGCTGGGACCCACCACCAGCCACCAGCCAGTCCGGCTGTCCCACGGGACCTGGCCCCACCGGTGCCACAGGGGCTGCGGCTGGGACCGGGACTGGCACCAGGACTTGGCACCATGACCGCCTGTGCCAGCACCCAGCCGGAAGGGTCCCAGGCATTGGGGCTCCCAGCCCATGGAGCAGTGTCCCCAGAGATGGCCTGCACAGGATCAGGTCAAGAATCCATGGAGAGCCCAACCCCTGCTTTCCTCTACAAGTGGGGACCAGCCACTGCCCCCCCAGACCTAGGGCTACCTCAGCTGGGGACAGCAGGATTGTCCCCGCAGTGGAGGACAGCAGGATTGTCCCCATGGTGAGGGACAGCAGGATTGTCTCTGTGGTGAAGGACAGCAGGATTGTCCCCATGGTGGAGAATAGCAAGATTGTCCCTGCGGTGTGGAACAGGTTTTCTCACTGTCCTCGAGGCTTGGGGCACGCCTCCCAAGGTCACAAAGAACAAATCCCTGAGCAATGCCTGGGAAGTTTCACTTGCTGCTGATTAAGGATAAATCAGTGGGTGATAAAAGGAGAGAGGGCTGGCTGCCAGGCAAAGAAATTAGGGGGAAATTTTTTTAATCTTATTTTGTGTGCACAATTTCCTGCTAGTTTGAATAAAAGCTATTTCATAGCACAGCCCTATTGTGTCATCTGATAAAAACCACCGAAAAACTTTTATCAACAAAATTAGGAAGTAGTGAACTATAAAATTGCTAATTATTTTCTAGTAAATTTACTGTTAAATAACTTTAGACACCAATTACAGGCACCATTAAGCACCATTAACACTGGGTATATTTACCAAACAAGGATGGAATACTTATTATTCAAATCAAGATCATTTTGGTGTAGATTTTGCTGTTTGGAAAGCACTCCCCTCTTACCAGATGTTTAAAAAGTCATCAGAAGATCAATTACACTTCAAACATGGTCAGATTCCTAATATTTGAATGGTGGCATGATACCGTTCAACCCTTGAAGCAAAGCCCAGTGTGAGCAGAGAGTGATCCCAAGGAGCTGCCCTGGGGCCAGGGCTGACACGCTGCTTTCTTGCAAGCCCCAAGAAAGCGAGTCCCGGGTTGACCTACTCCAGGTGTCCCCTGCAATGTCTCTTTCCCCGGCTACATGCAGTGTGTCACCACCCTTGGCAGAGTCCCTCATGTTGAGCCTCCCAGCATCGCTTCTCCCAGCAATCCACCGCTGTCTTGTCTACCAACACCATAGCTGGGCGCTTTTCACCATCTCCAGGGATTTGCTTCCCAGAAGACCTATGTGGTTCTGCAAAGCATTCACCTGCTCCCCCTGCCCTGGGGAGCGTGCAGTGCGGTCATGGTGCTGCCGGCTGCTCTGGTGCCAGCATCGCCATGGCCCCGGTGCCGGTATCACAATGGCCCTGGTGCTGGCGCTGGGCTGAACAGTGGTGCGCACCTCGTAATTGGACGTTGCCAGGCGGCTGTCAGGAAGCTGGCTGCAAAGCTGTTACCTGCTCCCACTTTCCTGCTGTTATCTTTGACATCCTCATTATTTATTAACTGCCCTGTACCCAACAGGCTGCCACCGATGCGGAGATGTTCTTATTATGCAGGTTCAATATTCCGCCTGCCTTCCAAGGTCACATCCTCCAGGATGTCTTGCAAACCAGATTGAAGAGGGACCAGCAAAGATGCAACATGCTCTGTATGTGCCGATGCCAGGTTTCAAACAGAGCCCTTTGAATAAGGATGACATACTAGATGGTGATATAAGACCCTGTTGCTTACTGCTTTTCCCCAGCCTGCGTGTAGTGCTGAGCTTCCTGCATCTACATCAGCAAACACAGGAAACCAGAGCACCAGGCAAGAGCCACAGCCGTCAGCTTCCACAAACTAGAGCAGAGCCTTTCTCTGACACCCGAGCCTGGGAGGAGAAGCAACACAGGGATTATTTATCTAGCCAGGCTGCAAACCCGCAAACCTGTTGTAGCTTTGTCAGCACAAATAAAGTCCTGTTTCCATCCCTCTGCCGCCTCAGCACAGCACCAGGCTCCTGTGACCCCTGCATGTGCAGTGGCTTTTGTGCCCTGTGCGAATAGACTGAGCCATCACAGTTCTTCCAGGCAGAAACATCAAAACTAATGGGCTCACCTCCCCAGCTTTCGTGGTGCCTCTTGCTCAGGGATTTTTTTTGGTTTTGATGACCTCAGAGACAATCCCTCTATGACTCACTTGCTGGGGGAAAAAAAAGTATGATTAGAAAATTCTTGATGGCTTTGAGAAGCTCTTTCAACTTTAGGTAAAAACCTTGAAATCAGAATAAATAATCTGAGGGACTCTTCACTGTTACTTCATATCACCAACAGGGATATTTTGGAAATGTTTAGGTGTAACACAAGGTCTAACAGCCCAATAGATAGGAGCACTCGCCTGTATGCACCCCATGCAAGGATAGAGGCTGCCAGGTCAGATCTCCTTCCATGGAGAAACCTACAGATAACAGGAATTTCTGCTCCAACCTTGTAATGCTGTAGAATGACAGAGCAGAACTTTGGGGCTTTGCAAAAGAACACAGAGAGCTCCCTGTGCTGCCAGCACCCGGCCTGACGGCTGCTCCGGGTGCGGGTGGATCCGTCTCACTCGTGTCAGAGGATCCTCCAGACACCCCCAGCAGAGGAAGTCTGTGGGCTCTCAGAAGACCGTGGCTGGGGCTTTGCCTCATGCCAGGCTGGGAGCCTGGGCACAGGGCAGTGGGGCTGTGCACAGTGACGAGACCTCAGCCATGGGGAAGGTGACATTTCTTCGCTGCCAACTCACCCCGCTGCAGGACAAGCTGCGCAGCCTGTGCTTGGCTCCTGTGACAGCACAGGGAGGCTGGTTTGTTGGCTCACGGTGAGGGTGGGCATCCCCCAGAGGTGGGATGGAGGGTCTCCTGCAGAGCCCTCTGGCTTTTTGCCCCATGGTGGGCTGCCCCAGGATCCCTGCGCTGCGCTGGGGCACGGGGCCAGGAGGGACACGCTCCATCTGAGCGGCCTCCGAGGAGATCAGAATCGAGACAAACTGGGATTGTTTCAACAACACATTTTGTGACTAAGTCATTACATGCAGAGAGATGTACGGGTAGCTGAAGGACAGAATTAATATAGTAAGTAATCCTCTCCCTTTAGCAATATCTTTCTGCATGAAATAATGATTTAATGTCTAACTTTTTCTAGCGTACACATTTCCTCATAACAAACACTTATATAATATGCAGCTATTTATGTTCCGAGGCAAAAAGCGTGGAGTGTAATGGACTCTACTCTGACTACCTGTCCGTGAAGATATTCCACTCTATCATGGGAAATGAGGAACAACGTTTTATTTGGAGACAATTTCTTTCTATTAAGCTGGTCTTATCTTTCTCCCTTGTTCTGTGTGGCAGGGCTATCTGCATAACTCTGAGTCTCCTCTCCAGCTCGTGTGGTGTCTGCTCTCCAGACCCCCTGCCCAGCTGGGAGCTCCTTGCTGCTCCTGAGCAGAGAAGTGGCAAAGAGAGAAAGCGCGATGTCCCATATGGAGACTTGCCTCCAGGGTGTTGCTCTCTGTACCCTCAAAGGCAGAGCTCACAAACATCACCACCACGCGGAAGAAATCAGCTTTTCCCTGGTAGTGACACACCACTTAAAAGCACTGATCCAGATAACACGCGAGATGTCTGCGTAATGAAGGCAAACGACACATCTGGCAATTTTCCACCCAACTGACAGAGATGAACACTTATAAATACACCCATTAATAGTGTAAGCATCCTTCAAAGCTTGTCTTGAGAGTCTGTGGGGCGCGCAGGCTGGGTGCCTGAGCACCCAGGCAGGTACAAGAGACGGGCCAGTCCCACAGCCCCTCGTTAGTGGAGAACAGATGAAGTACAGCAGTGGTGGAGGGAGGCACTTCCCAGGAGACAACAAGGGCTTAGAAAGCTGCCAGAGCAGCTCGCATTGCCCTGCCGTGTGCCAGCCAAGCTGTGGTCCTCCACTGCTGTGGTTACCACCAGCCCAGCCCCTGCAGGTCGGCCGGTGGGCTGGTGGCCTTCCCCAGGGATGGACATCCTTCCCTCTTCCCGGGGAACCCTGCGCAGCACCCAGCCTTGCTGAGCAGCCTGACTCAGCTGGGGTTTAGCCCTAGTTTAACAAGGGAAAGCTAATGGAAGATTTTTTGCCCTTATCTTAGAAAGCTACCTGCAGAATAAGATGCAGTTAATGAAAGGAGTGAGGAACACACAGGTCACTGAGGGTGACCACACTCCCCTCTTGAAGGATTTCATCTGAGCAGAATAAGTGGCTGAGAGCAAGTCCTCTGACAAATCCAGCTTTTTCCAGGGACTCTCTCCAGTCACGTGACAATTCCTTGCACGTCAGTCCCTCTGACTAATATTTTTAAGGTTTTTTTTCCCTATGTCTGTGACCTGTGGCTCGTCGTTTCACTGGCCAGAGTCCAGCCACGTTTCCTCCTATGGGAAGCTCCTGCTTGTTGAAGCGATGCCGGTGGTCTTGGCTGTGGCAGCTCTGCTGACTGCAGGATCCGCTCCATGTGCTCGGGGCCGAGGAGCAGGGCCTGGGCTGGGCACTCATGCCTGCTCCACTCCTGCTGCGTCCCGACCCCGGTGCCTGTCGGGGGCACGGTCACCCTGGCCCAGGAGCAGCCCATGCTCAGCCCCTCGGTCTGCAGCGGCGAGGGAGGCAGAGAGCAGAGGGGGCTGGGGCCATGGACAGGGGCCAGGGATGGTCCCGGGCCAGGGATCCCACACTGATATGAGAGCCTGTGTATGGCCATGAGACAAAGCAGCCGTTGCTTTCTGTGCCCAGGACAAGCTGGCATCATTTCCCTCCTCACCGATGAAAGGGAGAGCGTGCAGTCCATGACCATCCAGCACAACCCCATCATGTGGAGGTGGTGGATGGATTCCCACCTCCTCGGGGAGAGCTCGATGCTGCAGCTGCAGGGTCCTGTGCCCCACACGCATGGGTGCCCTGCTCTTGCCATGTCCTGGGCAGCAGCAGCCATGGCCCCAGCATCCTTCACAGCCGGGCAGGTCTGGCACTAGGTGGCACCCCGATACGTCCTTCTCGGAGGAGGAGAAGGGCACCCAGCCTCCAGCACCTTTGCTGAGCTCGGCCCCAGCCCTAGGCTGACCTGGTGCAGAGCCCAAGCCCAGGGCTGCCCATCCCAGAGGGGCTCTGCTCCGGCCAGCCTGGGCTGGCATCCTCAGCCATGGAGCAGGGCTGCTGTGGAGAACTTTCCAGCCAGACCTGGAATGGACAGGCCCTGTGCAAGGGCAAGTGCAGAAGCTGAGAAAGCACCAGAGTTTCCCCTCCTCAGCAGGCTGGGAGCTGCGGGGTAAAAGCCAGGATAGGGGTTGGATTTCCGCCCGGAGGGCTGGATGATGTGCCAGCATCAGAAACTGCTCCCTGGTCCAGCACCGTGGTGGCGGATGGAGAAGTGCTCCCTTTCCTCAGTGTTCCCAATTTACCTGGGAAGTAGGGTCTCATCACAGTTAATTCCTGCTAATTTAATCTAATTTCTCACCAGTATGACTGTCTGCTCCACGCTGTCCTGGCTAAGAAAGCATTTGAACAATGGGCACTGCCTGAGTAACATGACTACAAGGCCTGGCAGATGAAGATAAGCCACTCTTAGCAGATGATCTTCTTGAAGGAGGTTGAGCAATTTACGGTGTTTTGCCCAAGCACCAACGATTTTGGCTGCCCTTTGTGGGCTGACCTGTTTGTCTAACAAAGGTTTACTGTCTAGCAAAGGTTTACTACTCAGAAGTTTGCTTTGTCTTAAAAGCCCACAGCATCTCCTGAGCCAACTGCGGCAATTTCTTAATCCTAAACACTGGCACCGCCACAGCCTCTGCCTAGCGTGATACCAGTCTGCAAAGACAGTTCATTAGTGACTGTGCAAAAAGGCTCTCTTTATCCAGGCTGCAGTTTGGCCACTCTCCAGTTCACACAATCTGTCAGAGTTCACAGAAGAGGAGGTCCTGCTGAGAGGGACTTTGCAGTTTCTGGAGCGCTCCAGCTCCTGAGCTGGAGTGCATACACAGCAGCAAACACTTGGCTCATCCATTTGGTTGAGGGCCATCTCTACAGGGTAAGATAGAAAACTAGTTTAAATAGCATTTACTTCTAGCAAGATTTAATAATAAAATCGTAAGTCTGATGTTTTCCTTCCAGGTATGACAACTTACGTGGCAAAGTAGATTTGTTAGATTTACAATATGAGAATTACTCTCAGAAAGATAAAAAAAAAAAACCCCAAACCCAAGCCCATGTTCCCAGAGACATACATTAGAAATACTCTAATGCCCTGAGAACTGTGAGTTTTATCCCCATTCTACTAGGGAAAAATGTCTTTTCGTGCAGCTCGGAGAGGGAATGGCAGATGCCACTGGCTTGTCCGTCTGCCTTGCTCTGTTTGCAGCAGCAGAGCTCTCAAACCAGAGAGTCAGCCTTCGGTCCTGTCAGAAACTGCAGCATCTACGTTATTATTTTGAACAGAAAACAAGCACGACAGAGCAGCATGAGCTGGAGTCACGACCACAACACGCATAGGCCAGATATCCCCGAGGGTGCTGGGTACAAACCAGCACTGGAAGAGAGACCGACTCGGGGCTGGCTCAAGCCCTGCAGCAGAGGAGACTCGTCCTCCATGGACTGAACAAGGTGAGCTGCACCTTCTCGGAGGGTGTTAGGCAGAGAGATGCAGCCTTCCCATTAAGTCCCATGCCTTGCAATAACACAGGCGGTTTTAGGACCTTCCTGTGTGCCCATGCACCTCGTGTGCCGCACAGCCACTTTGGGAACACAGCTTTCCATCGCCCCTCGGTGCATTGGCCTCAATCAGGTGGAATTCCCATTTTCAGGTGGGACAGGTCTTTTGCATTTTGAACATATAAACAAAGAGCCAGGCTGAATATTAGACTCTCAGCCCCGTGCTCACACTTGCCTGCTGGTCTCTGCAGGAGCACAGAGGGCTTCTGGAGCTGTCAAAGTGTGTGCTCACGCAGAGGATCTCAGGAGCTGCGCGCTGCCTGCAACCGCTCCTCCTCCAACCAACTGCTTCTTTCTTTCCTTAGCTCCTTCAGCTCCTGGCCTGATTGTAGCTGTCAAATCATTTCTGCTAAAGCCTTTTTCTCCCCACTTTTGAAGCAGTCTCTTCCATCCTCTCTTCTCAGCTGTGCCCAGGTGGTAGCAAATGCTCCTGCTGCAGGGCTCTACTGTTTTGCGTCCTGGATATCACCTACAACCCGGCAAGCATTTCAGTAGTGCTCTCAGGTGACCTCTGCAGCTCCCTTTGGATTCTCTTGGCAAGCACTGGATGCTCTGGGTGCAGACAGACCCGTGTGCTCTGGAGGTGTCAGCCCGTACCCCAGCAGAGGAGGAGCAGGAGCTGCACAGCTGGAAGGCGGCCCAGAGGAGCAGTGTCCTGCAGCGGTGCTTGCACGCTGCTGGGTCTGAGTGTGCTCCCACGGTTAACAAAGACACACAATGTTGTTATCTCCTCCCTGCTTTGTCCCTGCTAAATCACAGAAAGCCCAAACAGACCTGATCTGAGGCTGGGCTTCATTCAGATGTGAGTGTGCTTTACTCCTGGCATGTACTTGAAGAGAAGCAGGTTGTGGACTTGCTTTTAACGCCTCCTTAGAGAAGGACAGCTCTATCCCTTGCTGATGACCATGCTGCTGCTGCCCGATGACACGGAGGGAAGGAGGAGGTGCTCACAGCCCACGGTGCCTGGTCATGCTGGTTTCTGGGCTGTTTACTCTACGGGTTATAAATAAAATGCTGTTCAGCATCACCGGGCACACATCTGCTGCTGGAGCCTTCCCGGTGCCACGGGGGAATCCTGCTCTCGCTGTGGGCACAGCTGCTCGGGTTTAGCCCTCACAGCACCTGCAGCGTCCCTGGTATTCGCCACTCTTGGTGAGTGCTTAATAAGTTGGTGTAACTTTTTGTTAAGCAGCGAGGAAATGTTTTCCAGGGGAAGCTAATTCCAGCACATCCTCCTTGTGTAGGTTTGATGTTATGGAACAGTGAGTCTGTTGAATTAATTAGCATACAGCACTTCACTTACTCAGCTCATCTGCATACTTTGCTGAGGTTGAGGAATCTCCAGGTGCTGCTGATGCTGGCACGGCCGCTGCTCCAGCCGAGGCATGTGGGCACAGGCAGGCATGGCCGCGCCGCTGGCTGCCCATGCCAGGGCTTGCGGTGGCCTGGGGGTGCACGCCTGGCCCTGGTCTCTGGCCAAATCGCACTAAGTGGGACCTGCACAAGGCACCTTCTGCCAGGACTGTGTTCATTCCCTCCTCACCCTGTGCCCAGAGTAGGTGCTGCCCCGGCAAGTGGGCCATGCTGAGCCATGCCAGCCCATGCCAGCCTGTGCCAGCTCCTCCCAGCCCCCGTGGGCTGCCCCGTAGCTCCCTCCTAGGCTGTGCTCACAGACAGAGCCACACACACCCCTCCGGGATCCGGGTATTTCTTCATCTTGGCACAAAATTCTTCCAGAGATGATTATTTGAAAGATGAGTCACCAAATACAATAGCAAAGACACATCCTTGACTTACTGGCAGAGAAGAGAGATGTGACCAGCATTAAGTCTCTGTGCAATGTCTCCATCACACAGTGTCTGGCATTTATTCTAAACAGCTCTCAGTCTTGAGCCGAATTGTTTTTTCACATCAGAAATCTCGCTACTTTTCCGTAAGAAATGCTCCTTAATGAAAGACAGACTGTGTGCACGGATGTAAAAATCATTATTGCGTAGCTCTGTGCTCTGCACTGCTGCTGTCTTTTCAAGCCTGTTTATAGGAACACACACGCACACATGGAGCTGCACAGGAGCATCTCTGCATCGAGGGTTGCACTGAAATGGGGCACGTGTGGCATGTCCTTAGGCTCCCACGTTCCTCCTGCACCTTGTGCTTGTGTAGCCTATTCCAATTCAACAGTGTGTTCTGACCTTGATGATGTTGGTTTAAGTAGAATATGAAATGCAAATATAGCCTAAGCTCAACAATTCTGGCACCCAGCAGAGAGACTGAAGGGTGGAACGCTTCCCAGAAGGGTCAGCAAGAGCAGGAAAAATTATATAGAGCAAATAAACAGAATAAAAGGCTTCTCTATTATCCTGGTGCACAGCGCTGCAGCTCCTGGGGACTGCAGGAGATTGTGCTGCTCTGAGGCTTATCCTCAGGGACAAGCTGTTGATCAGGAAACAGAGAAAGGGCTAAGGGCAAGGAGACAAGTTGTTTTTAAATAACAAGCCAGGAGGGAGTCACCCTCAGTCCGCTCCTTAGCTGATCCTGCCTCATCCATCACCCCACCCCACAGCCAGGGCAGTCACCCCAGCGATTTCCCTGGGATCTGGGGCCAGACCTTAGGAGAGGGTTAATGTGCTACCAGGGGAAGGGGAATTGTTTCCTGACCCGTAGCCAAGCAGACACCCAGCTGGCGAGGGCAGCCCCCATCCAACCAACCTCCTGCGCTTTGGAGGAGCTGCTGTCACCAGCCCTGCAGGAAGCTGAATACATACAAGCTACTGCTGCAAGCTGTGCATGCCACAAGACACTTGGAAACTTTGAATTTAACAGGTATAATTGCTCATTTTCAAATCGAGGTGGGATTTGCGCATTGTCAGTAATTTTTAGTGAACCCCCCCAGAATGTTAATCCTGGCTCGGCATCTCCTGAGCAGAGCAGCTCACTCACCAGGCTAGGAGGGTCAGAGCCCTGCTCGTTTTGGCTCGTTTCGGTGCTGCTGGCTCCAGGACGGAGCAGGGACACTGGACCACGCAAGCCAGCTTCACCCAGGGACAGCGCTTGTGAAGGGCGATGTCAGCCAGGGTGAGGTTGTCTCCCTCCTTATGCCAGTAAGGACCTGATACTCTTGTCTGCACGGGAAGCAACCTGTAGATCAGATTCTGCTCAGGCTCGGTCAAGCTTCTCACCTCAGGGGAATGCGGAGATTTCTCCAAGGGCTGCTGCGTCCAAATCACTGCAGATCTCATCGCCTGCTCTGCCGCGTGGCACGCTCATCTGTGCGAGGCTGGAAGGTGTGGCAAGAAGCCCTGCCAGCCCTTGGAGCAACCCAGAGCATGCAGAGTTATGGTGCTGGGATGGATTCGGCACAGGGTGACAGCACAGGCTGGAGCAGAGACTGTGTACGTGCAAGGAGCAGCTGCACGCCTGCGGCCGGGGCTGGAGGCTGCTGCAGGCTTCCACAGCCCACCAGTGCACGCCTCGGGAAGGTCCGTGAGCAGCTGGTCAAGGGACAAAACCTGAAGCATCCTCACATCCACTCAGCCCGTTGCACCCAGCGCTGTGACTCCTTGTAGGGGAAGCACGTTTGGATTCAGACAAGCTGGAGCTGATGTGAGAGCCCCATGGGGGGTACGCCGAGGGGTATCGTGGTGGGGAGCAGAGCTGGAGGCCAGGGAGGGTGCTGGGCAGAGACACAGCCGCGGGCCACCAGGCCTGGATGCTGCAGGCAGCCTGCCACGCGCCAGCCGCGGGAGCCCAGCCGCGGCCAGAGGTTCCAGCTGAGAGGAGCACCCTCATTTAGGCATCTGCAGCACCATCATGACTTCATTAAAAATTTAAAACACAAATTACAACTTTCACCAGGAAAGAATCGCTTTCCTACCAATTACAGTTAATAGGGTAAAATTAATGTACCAATTAATATGGCTGCTTATAAAACTCAGTCTAATATGTTAAATACTGTTCCTGCCTCTGTAAATGCAGCAAAATAAAGTGATGATCAGGATGGGAGCTAATAAAGTTTTGCTTCTCTGTACTTAAACTATTTGGCATCACTGACTTAAGGCACGGGAAAAAGGAGATTATTTAACATTTTAAGGTTTGTAAGACCCATAAATCATTTCATACATGCCATATTTGTTGAAAAGGATAGAATACATTCAATTTTACAGTATATTAAACTTCATCTAATTTGAACGTAAGAACAGACCAGCAAAATAAATGACCAATTTCTGAAGCAGAAATTACCATTTGGCTGCTGCCATTATGAAGCTGCTGGTATTTTATCATGTTCTTAACATAATATTGCTTGTCTATTGATGCATAGTTATAGTGCTAGTCCAAATTGGAAGGCGGTGAAAGAGGACAGTGCAGAGTTTTTTTTTAATAGGCATCATTTGTCAGATGTTATTTCAGAGGTCTTTGCACTGATGATAATATGCAGATTAAAGCAGAAGTAAATAGGAAAAGAAAAAAAAAAGAGAGAGAGAGAAAGAAAGGCAGAAAGGGAATGAGAATTTGAGCAGATTCTGGCTGCAGCAGTCAGGCAGGTGGACCCGGCCCCCGTGGGTACGGAGAACAGTAATTAATCTGGGTTGAAGGGTTTCTTCTGAAACCCCACGGTGTTTGACAAAAGGAAGCATCCTCCCCTGAATCCCAATGCTGCTGGGGACAGCAGGGACAGGAGCGGGAGGGCTTGGTCCCGGGGCAGGAGCAGGGATGGAGCATGGTCCCTGCCCAGCACTGTCCCTCCTCCTGCCCCACGCTCCCCCTGGCAGCAGCCACGAATCTGAGCACAAATAAAAATTATGTTTAGTTTGCAAAACAGGGGGAAGGTATCTCCATCCTCCAGAGTTCATTGTTCTGCTAGACTTGGTATTATAGTGGCAATATATTACGGAGAAGAAAAATCAGCTGGCTGCGCTGCCTCTGGAATGACAATGGGAAGCCACAAAAGATGATGGAGGTGCGGCTGCCCGGAGGAGGTCTCGAGCCTCAAGCTCTTTGGGCAGCAGCTCCTGCACCCAGGCGGGGTGTCACCCCCGGGACAGGGCAGTTCTGCTGGCACAGGGACCAGCCGTGCCCACACCATGGCTGCCGAGGCAGCTGGCACACCTCTGAGCCTGCCCAGCGATGCCCCGTGGGTGCAGCTGCAGAGCCAAAGGTACTTCCCTACCAAAAAAACCCTCCAAACAAAAATGGCAAGACGCTTCACCTGTATTAAGGATAATCATCCTGCCCCCAAACCCCCTGATCTCCTCCAGTGAAGGGCTTCTGCCGCTGGCAGGAGAGGGTGCTCGGCAGCCCCACAACCTGCTCCACGCCAAGGCTAAACAGGAACACCTCAGCGCCCAGGTCTGCTTAAACCAAATGAATCGCTCAGATATTAGAGCTGAAATGGTGTTCCATGGCTGCAAATCTGTGCAGGAATATATTGTGCTATAACACAGATTTCAATTACATCCCAACCTTCAGCGTGATGATGCGACATTACGCTCCTCTGTCAGAGTTTGCCAGCATGCTCTTACTTTTATTTCTCCTTTTAAATGTGGTCTTTGTTGCGCTTCATTGATCTCTGAGCATATTCTGCTGTTTACAACTTTGATAATCTTTGTGTAATCTTCAGGGGTAATTGAATTCCAACAAACATAGCTGAATTTTAAACACCATGCAGATTTAAGTATGTTGAAAAGCCATGATATGAAAGTCAAACCTGGAGACAGGGAGAAGCCCTTGCTCTCAGCAGCTTTCCTGCAGATCAGGAGCTGAGCCAGGCCCAGAGCCCAGGGACACCACGAGCAAGTTGGGAGACACAGCTGGGGTGGGACCAGACCTATCCCAGAGATTAATCCCAAGTAGTAAATATAAATGTCATTTAATGATTTTTGAATATGCGAACCCAAGATGCTTCTGCATTTGTGCAAAGTCCCAGGGAATTCCACCGGGTTCCACTCTCTACTAGGACAGGAGACAGTCAGCAGCTTTCAATCTTTCTTTAAATACCTGGGGAACTGCCCTGGTACAGATAAATTGTTTTTATGGGCATATTTTGTAAATTAGACAAAGGGGAAAATGTTCTGGTTGGATTTTGATGTAAAAGTTTTTCTGCAGAGCCCTAGGGGCCCATGCGCACTGCTTTCATAATCACTACTGTTATTCATGATTTGGCAGCACCAGGAACGTGCCCAGCACGGTGCAGGCACAGCATAACGTGGCTCCTGGGCAGGGAGCACACTCCCGGTGCCCGCAGCCCACGGGCACCCACCGAACCTCCCCCTTGCCGAGATGCAGGTGCCACATCCCCTCCACCTTGAGCCCAGGCAGCGCTTCTCCCCCCACTCCGCTGAGCCCGAGCCGCTGCGGTTAGTTACAGGCTCCCTTTGGGTGGCTGGAAAAACAGATGTCTTGCTTGAGGACATCGGATTTTTGATGCATTTCCCACAAACTTTAATTTCCCCTACCATCCTCCTTCAGGATGTAGGGGACTGCTCAAGTACGCTATAAATCAGTATGCTAGCTGAGCTTCTCCTGGAAGGGGCATCAGCTCAGCCAGACAAGAAGGAGCCTCCAGAAATCTCAGTGCTGGAAGGGAAAACTTGCTGGTCTCCCGCTATTTGTGCTGGAGCTCCACGTCTCCGGTTTATTGCAGCGGCAGCACACGGCAGCCTCCGCACAGCAAAAATTTCCTGCCGAAGGGTCTGAAATGCACAGAAGGGTCCCCACACAATTGAAAGAAAAGGAATTACAGGTTGTCTGGCTAGAGAAAAGAGATATTGAATCTAATCTGAACTGGTATAATTTGGAAATCCAATTGCACTTGTCCATCGGCAAAGGCAGCAGCTGGCAAGGGGAGCCGAGGGCTGCAGGTCATGGGAGCTCACAGCACCAGAGCAGGGGGGTGCGAGGCTCAGCCCCGCGGGACCCCAGCCCACACCAGGCAGGAGGAGCCCCACGATGGTGCAAAGCCTCTTTGTCCTGCTACAGTCCACAGCCTTTTTCCCAGAGGGGTTTTACATGGACTGGCACGGACATGGGAGCCACGTGCGGGACAAGCGCTGCCATGAGTCTGGTGGGAGAAGCAGGAGCAGAGGGGAGAAGCAGCCCAGCACAAGCCCTCCCCACCTTCACTGGCAGCACCAGGAGAGGCAAGGACGGAAACAGGCTGTGTGTCGGGTCTGCTCTACATCCCACTGGGTCTGCTGGGGTGCTGCACTGGTACCCCGTCCCCAAAAGACTAGCACGGCTTTCCCTGCACCTCCTTCTTTGGAGGTTTTCCAGGGGACCAGACGCAGATTACCACTGATGTAGATGCTTCTGCTAGGATATTTAACTCAGGCTCAGATGCCTCCTCATATTTCTCTCGCCTGAAGTCATTACACTGATATTTTACCAGAAGCCAGACAGAGTTTTTCAAGGTCCTTGTGGACTCCAGTGACCCAACCAAGGCTTGAGTCTTCTCCACATGGCTCCAGCTCAGCCCTTTGCTGAACGACTCCCTGCAAACCACTTGCAGCCGTTTCTTAACCCGTTTCCCCCAAGGCAGGAGGCTCATCTATATTTCAGCTGCCAAATGAAAGCAACTTTGCACCCAGGCCTTGGTAGTAATGAAATAATCAAAGCCTGCCTACAAAGCCCATGACAGGGGCTGTTCCCTGGGCTGAAAGGTGGGATGCTGCCCCATGATTGGGGACCAAGGTCCTCCACCAAGGAAGGTACCAGCTTGGCAGCTCTACCTCTCACCAGGCTGCAGGGAACCAAGGCGAATGGGAAGGACATGCATGAAGATGCATCAGGCTCACAGAGCAGCCCCTGCCCTGAACTGGGCAGCCAGCCTGTGGTCCCTTCACAGGCAAGAAGACAAGGGCAGAGAAACAGACAGCCGGACTCTCAGGCTCAGGTATGTCTCCTGCAGGACTGGGAGACCCCAGAAAGGGTCCCAGAGTTGGCCCTGTCCCAATGGGAAGGTGGGGAGCGGGCTCCAGAGACTGCGCAGGTTGGATGTCACCAGGTCTTCCCACCAGCACAGCACTGAGCATCCCACCAGCAGGAGAGCTGGAACAGAGCCACTCACAGCCATTATCCCCCCACATGTGCTTGATTTCCTGAATTAAAGAGCAGAATTATAATGAGACTTGACATTAAATTCCATAAAAAGTCAACCTAATCAGTGACCAAACCTGTAATTGATTCTTTTGCTAGTTCAATACTTAATGCTACATGTTAAGCAATAGGATTTTACAATTTGCTAGCACTTCACTTACAGAGAATTAAGCAATAAAAATCCATTCTGAGCACAAACAGCAGGAAGGGAGCCACAGCCACTAATAAGTGAACGAGCCAATAAAGTGGCTCAGCACCTGCATCAATATCTCGTTTTCCAAAATATCTATCACTGTACAATATGTGAAGCCTCTTTAACACATGCAAGAGCAGTTTGAAACCCCTCCCAGAGGTAATGCTGGGGTGGGGAATGCCACAGACAAGGTCCTGGGGGGCTGGAGAGCCTGCAGCCCACAGCACAGCGAGGGGGGAACCTGCTCCCCCAGCAGCTGTAGAGCCCAAACCCCCGGGTGTCCAGCCCAGCAGAGCCCAAACCCCCGGGTGTCCAGCCCAGCAGAGAAACCAGCCCCATGGAGCTCATCTGGACACAAGCTTGAGACACAGCCCTGGGTGCAGGTGTGAGGGAGCAGGACCCCTGTCCAAGCACCAGCTCCCTGCACAGGGAGCAGAGCTGCCACCAGCCATGGGTCCCAGCCTCCCCTGTACAGGCAGCAGCGCTGGAGGGGACACTGGGGTTTAAAAATCTCTGCTTTCTGGAAAGGTTGGTTGTTTCTAACCTTCCTGCAATATTTGCTTGATTTTATTCAAGGCAAAATTCAGAACAGGGAATCACAGCTTCCACAGCCATTTTGCACCGACAGGTATCAGAACTTGGTAAAAACGGTTTGGTTTTTTGAAATGCTAGCTTTTTTTTTTTTTGCCTCATGTTCTCAAAGGTGCTTTCCTCAGTTGATCATTTATTGGTTTTCAGCACAAGTCAAACCTTTGTCTCGGAGCAGCGAGGGGCTGCTGCTGAACGATTAACCTGCAGCAGCAACAGGAGAGCCAGAGCAGCCGATCTCCCGTATCCGCAGGGAAGGAACACTGTCCATTCATCTCCCAGGTCATACACTGACCCCCAGCAAAAAAGAGCCCTTCTGTGCCACGACTCACTGCTTCCAGGGCATGGGTACCAGCACAGGGAGAGACCACACACAGCAGCCCCAAAATGGCAGCATTTTATGGACTTTTCTAAAAAGGCTTATTTATCCTCCAGAAGGAGCAGCAAGCAGGGCTTTTCTCTGCTGGTTGGGAGCAGGAGAGCCTGCAGCAGAGGTGCTGCCCCCATCCATGGCAGCACAGCCCCGTCCAGCTCTGGCAGGCGGGCAGGGGAAGGGTGCCAGGCAGGGACCCTCCTGCACACAGGGGCCACGCTCCCCTTAGCGCCAGCCCCACCATCACCCTGTCACCACACATGGTCCTGTTCAAACATGGGCAGCTGCTGTGGACAAGACACCTCTGGACAGCTCCTGCTGCAGCCGGGGTGCCCCCGTGCCCCCTACCCTGGGGCTTGGCCGGCATCAGGCACAGAGCATGGCAGGTGCACCACGATCCTCAACAGATTTTCCTTCCAAAATCACCTCCCCTGGGCCCCGTGCAGCGTGGCAGGAGAGACACGCTTCAGAAATACAATTATTATCGTAAGGGGAACGCTCCGCTCCCGCTCTCCACAGGGGTCAGGCACCCTGCCGCGATGATTCAGGGAATCTGTCGAGGCGCATTTTATGAATTCCACTGAAGCTGCGGAGTTGCTGCATTAGGTGAATACCTCAATGGTTGTCAAGTCAGCCACGTGCTGTCAGAGCTGCTTTACATTGCCCAGACCAGGGGGAGCAGATGCTCATAAATAGCAGTCATTTTCTCCCCTGCTTTCAGCACTAACCCCGCGCAGCCTGTGCTTCTCACCCAAAGCCCACAGCAGCACATGCTGCAGACCCAGATCCATTTTCCTGAGCTTTCGTTGGGGGCACTTGTCAAAGGCTGCAGAGATGCTGCAAAGGTGCCTCCTGAGCCACGTTAGAAACGTGCAGCGCCGGGACCCCTCCTGACATGGAGCAAAGCCAGCCTGCGCGTTGCACTCAAAGCTCTTTGAGGAACAAAACGCTGAGCAAGAAGAGTCTGATTAGGACCAAATCTGTCCCAGGCATGGGTGCACAGCCCTGCAAAGTCTTCCCACAACAGCCCTAAGCCAGGCATGCTGTGCTGTAGGATTAAAATGCTGAACCACAGCAAGGAGACAGATCTATAGCCCTAGAAAAAGCTTCCAAATTAGAACTTTAAGTAGTAGTAAAACTCAGTTTTAATAACGCAGATTAACACTGCTGAGAGATGTGGCAGAGCAAATAAAATTTCACTGAGCCGGAGGAGAAAGTGGAGAAATTAAACCCTATCAAGGGGCAACAAGAGCCAAGGCTGCGGGGCTGGTGCCACGCGGGACACGAGGCAGGCGAGCGGGAGCGATGGCGCGGAGCCCGCAGAGCCCCGGGGAGCCGGAGCGGCTGCTGTCAGCCTGCGGGCAGCACCGCTGCTTCTGGAGATTAGATCTTCAAAATATACCTGGCTAATGAATTTGTGCCTGACAGCTTCAAGCCTTAGACAATTTGTACAGTACAAGAATGTGTCTGAACACTTGTCACTGAAGACTTGTAAAGGACACTTTAAAAGGTCACTTGCTGTGACCACGCACCAGGCATGCCCCACATCCATCACAGGCACATCCGTCACGTTCTGCAGGTGCAATATGTAAATAGCTGAAGCACTCGAGCGATGCGCTGCTGCCAGTGCAGCCGGCACGGCAAGGATGCCTGGTCCCAGCACCCCACACACATCCCTTCACCCTCCACAGCCCTGGTCCAGACACGCTCAAGCGGCTGGAGAGGCAGAAAATGACAACTTCGGTTAAAGGGCTTCTGCTGTCTCCTGGGGAAGCAACTGAAAATACAGGTGGGAGGGAGGCACCAGCTGCCTGGGCAAAGTCAGGAGCTCTTGCAAGCAGCCAAACGTTACAGGGCAGCAGAACATGGTCTGACGGGGTAAGGAAAAAGGAGATAGATTTTTGATGACAAAATAAATTCCAACAATGGCAGGGAGATGGCAAAGATGCCAATCTGGATGTATGTTTTCCACGTCGATTCAGCAGGTTCTTTTGTTCCACACGCAGAGCCATTGTGCCTGTTTGTCACACACAGGTAAGTGCTCGCGATCAGTGACGAGCTGAGGACATCATGACAGTGACTATAACAATTCTTAGGGTCCCGTGACTGAGAAATTCACATCTGTGAAACCTGGGAAGAGGCAGAAGGAAAAAGTGTCTGGCCCGTTGCTTGCTTTCTATTCAGGCTCTGGGGGATTGTTGTGCTCTGGAGAAGTGTAAGAGGACAACTGAGGAGCTTGGTATTTGGAAAGGCTGAAGAGAAGAGCTACCCAGGGTGGGTTATAGACTCCCCTGGGGATGGACTGCAGCTTCCAGGAAAAACAGGACAACTCACAGGGGGACCCATAAAGATTGAACAGGCAGGGATAAATCCAGCTGGCCTGGAGCAATGGAAAATTGGCCTTGTCAAGCGATGCCCACCTCCTCCTTCGATGAGACTACAAGTTGGGCTGATCAAGGCAATTACACTGAAGGAACGGGCTTCTGTGAGGTGTCTGGCAGCAGATCACACACTGCTCTGAGGGAAATATTGTGCTCCACATCAGAGCCCATGCTAAATGGACAAAGCAGCAGCCGAATCACCTGTCAGTGAGGAATCCCCAACAAGAGGTTGCCTCTCAGGGACAAGCATGGGTGAGACACTGCTCAGCCATGTCACCACCATGGATGCACTGGCCAGCCCTGTCACACAGGACCTGGGCACTGGGAGCCAGGCACGGGGCCAGCTCCTGCAGGAGCTGCCTCCTCAACAGCACTGACCTTGCAAAGCACTCCAGATGTGCTGAGAAGCAACGTAGCATAAGGGTCCCAGCATGAGGTGGTGGCCAAATGGGCTGACGTGCAAACAGAGGCACCAATTAGGAGCAGGGAGGAGGACTTCTTCATGCAGCTTTGGGGAGGCACAGCAGGGATATCGCATCTGTTCCTCTCCCATGGCTGTGACAAGTTGTGAAAGTTGTAGAGAAGGAACAAGAGTCACAAAACACAGTTGAAAGCTCAAGATGACACCTTCTATTGAACAGCAAAGCCTGGACTAGATTGGCAAAGAGAAGCAAATGGCAGCAGCACTCCTGGATAGCAGCTCATGATCTCAGGTCAATTCTAGCAGACATTTAGAGATTCAGTAGTGCTTCAGCACCATCCTTTCTGCCCAGGCTGGGAGCAAGAGCAGCAGTCCCCAGGCGCTGGCATCAGGAGAGGCAGGTACCCCCAGGGGCCAGCCAGGACACAGAGCTGTGAAACCCCCTGAGCATTTCTCCAGATGGGATCCTTGGAGCAGTGGCAGGTCTGATCCTGCTGCTCCCAGCTCCAGAGCTCAGGCCACACACCCGAGTGTTTGGGGTCAAGGCTCTGCCCCAAAAGCGTCCCGCACTCCTTAGCGGTATTTTCCCCCCAACACCAAGCACCTTATCAGTAAGGTGTCGGCCACTGCACTGAGTCCTCAGCCATGAAATTGTATGACTCTGCCTTGACCTCCAACTTTCTACAGTTAGTATCTCCTACAGAATATACACTGCAGCTCAGGGGCATTTCTCTGACCCAACCAACAAAATCCCAAAATGTGGATCTTTAATTCACGGGGATGCTTTCCCCTCTTTTCAGAGCAGCCTCAGCACCAAGACCAGAAGCTTGCTTGCTACAGCAAGAGTGCCAGCAAGGGTCCTCTCCTGCACCCAACACCAAGTCCTGTTTGCATGACTATGTTTGAAGAACATGATGGGACTGACACATCCTTGCAGACACGCTGCTCCCCCTGTCCCCCTGGGTTGTCCCCACCAGCCCATCCAGGCCCTGATGCTGTGTCACATTGTGTGCCTGCCCCAGAGGAACGCTGCGCTGTGTGACAACAGGACAGGACCTGCAGAAAAAGGACAAGAAGCTCCAGCTTACATGAGGCTGCCCAGTGGAGTCCTGCTCTGTTTAGAGGTCCCCTGAGAGTAGTACCACAAGCCACAGGTGATGTTGCAGACATCACACCCAGTTCCAGACAGCTCCAGTAAAGGCTGATCCCAAAGCTCAGCTGCCTGCACTCCCAGTTGGCGCCAGCATCCCTGTGGCTCCATACACAGCTCTTCTCTGCAGAGACAGGCACCACAGACAAACACCCAACCTAACAGGAGCTGAGCATCTGCCAGGAGCCTAAGCCCTCCTTTGCCCCCAGCACACGACAGCCACACAGCCCCAGAGCCACAGCAACGCCCCAGCCTCCTGGGGAAAGAGAAAAACCCCCTTCTTTTTCCTGCCACTCTTGCACTTGCTCTAGCAATCAAGAAGCATCCAATCTTCCGGGAGACTGATAGAGAGGATGCTAGTGTCATTATCAAGTTAATTAGAAAAACTCAAATGGAGCTTTAAACATTTTTATAATACATTTGGGCCTTTTTGGCAGGATTACGGCATCTTTTGGGTTTCCATTTCCCATTAAAGCATTCTCAGTAGTGCATATATAAAAGCCATGTGATCCTGGCTCCTTGCTGCTTTTTTTCTTTTTTTAAAGACATCTTTTTTCGGGTAAGATTTATTAAATATTGTAATCAGTTAAATTCTGGCAGCTTAAACATTTTCTTTAATAGCCTTGTTAAATGTGGATTAGATTTAAAATCCCTGCCTCTGAACTCTTGAGCAGCAGTATTTATATGCTACGTTAAAAAAATTAAAAGCTTTACAAAGTGGTAATTACTCCTCTGCTGCAGGAGGAAAGAGCCTTTCTAAGTTATTTTAAGGCAAGTTTTCCAGTCCCACACTTCTTGGGCAATACTACAAGCATAATTTATTCCTCCTGAAGTACCCCTCAGGTCAGGGGGCTTTGTGGCTTGCAGAGCCTGCACCACTTAAAGCACCATCAGCTTTGGCTTTGTTTTGCAACGCCAGGATTCCAGAGGTCCAGAGGGAACTGCTCCCACTGAGCCCCCCGAGTGGGCAGGGCCCCTTCACCCCCCGCCTGGAAGAGCGCAGCAGAAGCCCACACAGAAAGCACCTTCCTACCTGGCAACTGATTCCCAGCAGTGCCGGCCCCTGGAGCAAGCCGGGAGTAGCCCCTGAACAGCACCAGCTGGGTGGGACACGCTCCCCCTTTATAAGCTGAGCCCAGCACCACCCATGAGCCTGATGGGCAGCAGCTGCAGCCCCTGCGTGGGGCAGCCCCCGGCTCCTGCAGACCCACATCTGCCCTCAAAGAGCTGAGCAGAAACCAGAGAGGCCAGGCCAGATGCTTGGATCACGCTGTTGAAGACACTTTTAAGGCTTTTGCTCTGTCTAAATGATGCACGCCCTGGTCATTATCACAGGCTCTTTGCCAGGCTTGCAGGGAGCGCTGCACAGAGACCTGATGTAGTGTTCCTTGAACCCCAAGAATGCTTTCCAGTGCCACCAACAACAGCTAAAGCAGAGGGGAAATACCCTTTCCCAGTTCCTTTCCCCGGCATTGCCCCCAGGCCGAGGCAGACTGGGGGTGTGGGGACACCGGAGCTCCCCGACCCCAGCCCGGCTCCCTCACCCACAGCCCCACACAGCACCATCCCGCATGGCCCTGCTCCTTCATGCTGGACATCCCCTCTGCCGCCCCAGGCATTGGCCCTGCCAGCCCAGAGGGACTTTGCTGGACACCAGGCAGGTCTGAACGGTTAAAGCACAAAGCCCAGCGACAGAGATGTGTCCTCTGCGCCTGCTGGTACCACTGAGACCTTGCACTGCTGTGGACAAGTTGCTCCACACCACTGCTTCCCCGTGCCAAAAGTGCCGGCAATGCTCACCCTGCTGGTGCCACCAGCCTGGTTAACTGGTGCTGGTGAGGCAGCCAGAGCTCTCACCACCCTCCCTGCACTGCCCTGCGCACCCCAAGGCTTGCAGGAAGGCTACAGACCGGCTGCATCCCTGTCTGTCACCACGCGTTAGCAGCAGAGGTGTCAAGGCTCTGCAGTTGGTCCTGTTCCTTCACAAACACGTCTAAGAGCTGGGGTGGGCAGGGAGGGCGAGCAGTGATTCACAAAACGAGCCGATGACACCAGTGTAGGCGAGCAGGAGCAGAGCAGCAGCTCGGGGGGCACAGGGAGCACTTGGGCACCGCAAACACAAAGCTACGAGCAGAGGAGGGAGGCTTGACCACTGCTCAGCCTGTGAAGGTCTGAAGAAACTGCCCTGGGTCCTGGAGGTGAGTCAGGGCTCAGTCAGCACGTCCCATGTGAACCTCTGTGTCCCACCACAGCACAAGGGACCACAAGGTGCATCCTGGCAGTGCCACACTGAGTCTGCAGAGCCCTTCTGGACAGAAGCCCCTCCAGATGGTCTGCAAGCCAGGGTGAGGGTCCTGGGGGCTGCCAGAGCGTGCCAGGCTTGCCGGCAGGACCCTGAACTCTGGGGCAGTGAAATCATCCCCATGTGCGTTACAGAGGGTGGGTCCCCGAGCAGAGCTCGAGTGCAGAGCGGGCAGAGGAGCCCGCGCGCTGTCGCAGCCCTGCCTGGGCGGTACCAAAATGCCCCAGCTCGTGTTGCTGGATGCCCGAGTTTTGCTGAATGTTTCTGAGGAGTAGAAGGTAGTTTTGCAAACCTTAACTGGGTTTTAATGGGGCTTTTTGCCATTGAATGTAAGTCAATTTTCTTGGAGTGATTACCCTATCTCTAGAGGGTATTGTAGGAATAGATGAGAACTAAAGAGGGACAAGCGTAATACCAAGGGCTGGAAAAATTCTCAAATAAGGAGAGACAGAAAAACAAGGCAGAAACAGAATGAATAAATAATAAATGGTCTTGAAGCGACAGTCTGGAAGCTCCACTCATCCCACTCTCATAACAAAGGAAGAGAAAACATGATGTTGAATTAAAAGGTGGAATAAAGGGGAAATACTCTTCTCATGTGAGCTGCAACAAGTGCTGAGTCTCAGCCCCACGTGTGCTGCCCAGGGCTGGGGTGCTCTGCTCTGCCTGGCAAAGTGCTCCAGCCCCCCAGGCTGCAGAGGAAGAGCCTGGGACCCTGCATGGCTCCTGGCCGGGCTGCAGAACAGCTCATGAGTCCCTCCCTGCAGGAGAGGCATCTTCTCTGAGCTGGAGAGAAACTCGCCTCAGGTTTCAAGGGCTGGGGTCTCTGCAGCCGGGTTCCGGGGAAGGATGCTCTGCCAATGCCCTGGCAGGCAAACCCTGTGCTCCCACCCCCGAGTGCCAGTTTCCATCCTCTGGATCTGCAGGTGGCATCCACACGGACTGTCACCAAGCCACAGGTAAAACACAGGGATAAACAGATTTAAAATGTGCTAACACAGAGAGAGGTCCATGAGCACATTTCTCCTGTCTCTCAGTCAGTCCCGTGAAGCTGGCTACCGGGGATGGGACTTCAGGGAACAACAAACTCTCTTCAGTTCTGCACTAGAGAATGAAGACTTTTTCCTTTCAAAATTCATAAACCAACACAGACTGTAAGTTAAAAAATAAGGATCCCCTATTTACATATATCACCGCAACAACCACAGCGCTCGTTATGAATTATTTAGCATAATGCACTTTCACATCGGCCCTGCTCGCTCAGTGGCCTCCTCTCAATTAGGCAGAGGGGTCAGTAATAAGAGGTCACTTAAAATGCAAATAAAAGTGACACTGGGAGATATGCTGAAGCATTTATTTATAATGTTATACTACTGTAAAAATGTGTTGATGAAGACCAGTTCCCAGCATGGTTACTTGTCATGCAAAAAATGTGCCTAGCAAAATGCACATTAAACATAATCTACCCCGAGCAGAAGGAGTAGATCTGGCTGTGCAGAGTGTGGTGGTACTGAGCCCGCTGCCGGCTGCCAGCAGCCTGGGCACAGGGATCTGCTGGGCACAGGGCTCTGATGGGCACAGGGCTCTGATGGGCACAGGGATCTGCCAGGCACAGGGCTCTGATGGGCACAGGGATCTGATGAGCACAGGGATCTGATGAGCACAGGGATCTGATGGGCACAGGGCTCCACCAGGCACGGGGCTCTGCCGGGCACAGGGCTCTCCTGCCCTGGCAATGCACCCACGCAGTCTCCACTCTCCCTCCTGGCAGTGGGGCAGGAGGTGTGGCAGAGTCTGGAGGTGCTGGGCTGCCTGACCGGAGGTGTGCGGCTGTGGCAGCATCGCATCTGGGCTGGGATGGCACAGGCATGACAAAGCAGCCAGGGGAAATTCTTCAGCTGAAACATTCTGTGGCAAAGAAGCAAACCTGATGGCACTGAAACTTCTCACAGATAGATTTTGGCTTTGAAAAGGACAATATTCTAAGTAGAGGTTTTGAGGCTTTTCCATTTGATGCCACTTAATGTTCTTAAAAGTACAAATTCAGTAAGGAAATTAGGTTCTTCATTTTGGACCAGATTAAGTATTTCGACCACCTAGAAAGGTTTACCTTTGTTTCGTGTTTTACAGTGCTTTTCACTTTGCTGAAGTTTTTGAAGAGTTGTTTTATGTCGAGCCAATGTTTCTGGGCTTTTTGAGCTGCCAGCAAACAGAAAAATCAGCTTTTTACACCACTCCACTGGACGCTCTCCCAGCCAGCAGTTTTTTTCCCTTTTCTGTATGGCAGTCTCCATCTCCAGCTGATTGCTCTCTGCCAGTGCAACTCCCCAGCACCAGGCCCACTGCGGCTCCAGCTCTATCTCCATCTCCATCTCCAGCTCCAGCTCCAGCTCCAGCTCCAGCTCCAGCTCCAGCTCCAGCTCCGTCTGCAGCTCCATCTCCATCTCCGGCTCCATCTCCATCTCCAGCTCTGTCTCCAGCTCCAGCTCCATTCCCCCTGCCTGACAACCACAGTCAGGGCCGGGCTCCAGGGGACCGTGGGGACCCCACTGCCGCATCCTTCAGCCAGGCAGGGTTCCCACCTCAGTCTGCAATAGTCCACAAATTCATTTGCCATGAGTGGGCGTAACATGCATCGAAAATCAGATTGCTGCCTAACAGAGCTGCTCGTTAGCAGGGACAATCCCCTGGGACTGTCCGCAGTGCAAAGGGCAGAGCGGAGCGGAACAAGGTTCCCCACTGCCCAGCACGCCCCAGTACAAATCTGTGCCTTTGTCCCTGGGGGGATGCGTCCTCCCAGCCTCACTCTCCTCTTTGCCTCTGCAAAACACGGCTCTGAATTAAAAACCCCGCAGGGAGGGACAGCGTCAGCATCTGGTGCTGAGATGCTTCCTCCTCCAGAAAGCCAGTGGATCCCCAGGCCCTGAAAGCAGGGGGCTGGCTGCTGCCTTCCCACCGAGTCCGGCAGGATGGGCGTCCAGCCTCTCCGCAGCTCCCGCTGGCCACGGAACGGGGCTGGAGGTCACCTGCTGCTGTGGGATGGAGATGGGGTCACCCTGTCCTGCTGCTGTGGGACAGGACCAAGGGTCCTGCACACCCGGCAGCCAGTGCCTGCCCTGGGCTCCAGGGTGTTTTTTTTCCCATGAACTGTTATTAGCCCTGTATGGGAGGTGATAATAACAAGCCATTAATGAGAATCTGTTTGAGTGCCACTGTGTGGCAAGATCCTAAATTAATGGCCGTTTCATTTATTGTCATTTTATCCATAACAAGATGCTGATTTTCCTCCCCGGATAATGAAATTGGTCTGTAAGAACCATAAATCCTCACTGTGGTGCGAGGCTGGAGCAAGGTGTTGGATTAACGGGCTAATGACAGAGAAGTGAAAGCTCATGAATCGCGCGGCTGCAGGGGGAGCGGGCGGGCGGCCGTGCCGGGGGAGCCTGCACCGACGGCACACCAGAGCAGCTAACAGCGAGCTATGTCAGATGCCAGACCAGAAAGATCCAAAGATCCCCTTCTGGCCTGCCCTCAGCAGCTTGCATTTTCTGTCCATGGAAAATTGGTTTTTAAAGGCAAAGCTGTCAGACCAAAATGGCCCAGGATCTTCACTGACCTTCATCCCCATGAGGGTGTCCCAGGCAGCTCACACACGTGAGCAGTTCAAGGGCAGGCAGGAGGGAGAATTGAAGACTTCTGCTCCCTTCACCTGGAGCACAAAAAAAAAAAAGTATGTTAGAAATTTATAGGGTCTATCAAGCTGAAATGCTTCTTTTGCTACGTGCTCCCTGCCATTCCCAGGACCATCAGCCAAGGACATTCAATCTGCAGACAAGCACAACTTCAAAGCAATGACTGCCTGAAAATTTTTTAAAAAAATAAATTTCTCATAATTAAGTGTTAAATTGAAAAAAGCATTAGAGCTCTTAGGATGATGAAGACCCTCTCCATCCCGCTGCAGAGGTACCAGCCAGAGCTGGACAGAACCACAGCTCTCTCCATACGTGCCCCTGGGGTCAGCTGGCTGTGGTGGTGCAGACCCTCCGGACAACCACCCAGGAACGGCTGCAGGCACTGATGGATCTGAGCACTCACTGCCCCAGGCACATCGGTGTGACATCAGCTTCTGACACCCCTCAAGTGCTTTAACCACCTGTCTAGTGTCTGCTGGAGCACTCACTCCTTCCCCGTCTCTCTCCTCACCTCACTCTCCTGTTCACAAAATGGTCAGACCAGGCTGGGTCAGCTTCACCCAGCACCGGGCAGCGAATCTCACCAGGCCGGCTGGGCAGAAAGCTGTCACTGCCCAGGACTGTCTGCAGGCAGCAAAGGGGTCCCATGGAGAGGGGGGCAATGGGGAGGACACCCTAGAACCCACCGCTGCTCCTGGGGACTCCTCTGCAAACCTGCACCTCCTCCAGCTGAGCATCGAGTAGGGCTTACAGCTTTCTTCTTTTTTTCCTTGCATAATTCATCAGAGATATCATTTTTAATATTGCTACTTTTCTCACTCAGATACGAGAAATATTAACTGGCCAAACTTTGCTGTGGCTGTCACCATCCTTTTAGCAGTGTGATTGCCATGGGGGGATTTATAGCCCTCCCCGCACCTGGGTTATTTGAGTTTTGCTTTGCTGCAGGGCCAGGGCAACAATAAATTTCCTTCTCCTCGGGAACATGCTCTAACCTCTCATTTTCTAATAAAGCGTTAAACCTTGGAGCAACCTGCACTGGCCGTGGTGCTTGAGAGGCAGGAGCTTCAGCTGAGCGGAGGAGCCGCTTGCCGTGGGCTGGAGGGCATCGTTATGGGCCAGTGCAGCTCTTCCACAGCAGCTCTGATGGATTCTGGCTTCCCTCTCCAAGGTGAGCCCCCTCCCCAGGCAGAGGCCACATCCTGCCCATCCCCAGCAGCACTGCACCCCGGCTGGGCTGTCAGGTGGTGAGGGTGCTGCTGAGATGGAGACATCGTGTGATGCTGATCAGAAACGGGCCACCTGCAAGCGACAGCAGTGCTCAAAGGCATCAGAGAGGAGATGCAGGCGAAGTCCCCAGACCTTCCCAGCAAGACCTGCCCAGGATGGAGTAACAAGTGGGAAGCAGCTCGGGGAGCTCTCACCCCACAGATGGCACATCCCCAGTGTGGTCCCACCACCCTCCCCAGCCCACGCTCCTGCTGTGTATGGTGGGCTTGATGCCGGCCAGTCAGAGGTGGAGGGACCACAAGAGCCTGCCAGTAGCACAGCACCCATCATCAACATGGGGTTTATTGTATTAAAAATGGTCCTCACCAGCAGTCCACCACCACCCCTGCCATCTACAGCCCCACCCTGGCTCCATGCAGGGCCTTAGGTGAGGTTGATGGGGCTTGAAGAATGGATGAGTGGAAGGAGGGTGCATCTGCTGCTGGTCTCATTACAGTCACGGAGGTGGCCGCGGCATCAGGCTTTTACCGGCTGAGCTGCTCGGTGAATTACGGCAAGGTTCTGCATTGTGGTAATATGATTTTTTCAATATATTCTGTTTGGATTGGCAGGTTGGTCTCACTCTTTCTCAACTGACTGATAAAGCACTAGACAGGGGATTAGTCCTCTTGGAAGCTAAAGAAAGAGGTAATTTGGGTTGTTTATAGCCTGCAGGGGTAGAATCAAAATGTACAATACTGAGAGAGTCAAACTTTTACAGCGTACGGCACAGCTATAACTCAGAGCAAGTATCAGACATTACAGTCCTGTGAAATGCATTCCCGTGACAAAAGGCTGGAAAGGCAGGAAGAATGAGAGGAATTAATCTGTTCTTGGGACAAATATTATAATGAAGACAGGAAATGCCCAGAAAATTAACCCCTGCCTGGGCCAGTTTTAGCACCAGACTGTTTGGCCCAGAAGTCTCACCTCTGGACTTTGGGTGGTGTCGGAAATGACCCAGACATGGGAGATGCTGCCGGTTTTGTGGAGGAGCAGCCCTAGTCTGACCTTGGCTTTTCTGCATTAAAGGAATTATAGCTTTCCCTCAACTGGGTTTTTCTGGATTTTCATAGCTATTAAATCTAATTGCTGAGATAGAGTTATAAAATTATAATTTTAACCATGCAATTTAGATGGAGTAACCGGTCGTCTATTTCTGTGATTATCCCTGATTATTAAATGAGCAGCTGCCTCCAAATATGTTTGCAACAAACTAATTCAATGAATGCATGTGCCTGAATATTCATGCCCCTGATTCGCAGCACAGACTTTTAAGACTTTTTCAGTGTGGCTTCAAAAGTTAATTTATCCCGGCAATTTAAATACGTATGCTTCCATCAGCTTTGGTTAGTGCTCCAGACTTTAGCACCAAGTTTGGCAGCGAGCGAAGCTGCCCCAGCCCCTGCCTCGGTGTCCGCCGCAGAGCCCTGGCAGTGGAGACAGGAGGCCGTGTTTGTGTCGACGCCAGCTTCTCCCGTGCCTTGTTTGTGGGTTTGACAACCCTTCTCCACACAGCGCTAACAAAATGTGACACTCCACAGTCTGTTTGTTTTAGCTTTTCCACTAAATTTTGCAACCACGCCAAGTAGCTGGGAAGGAACCCGCCCTCCCCGAGCGCTGAAATATGGGTAGGGCTGGCTGGCGTGACGGCCAGCGAGCAGCTCCCCTGGCCTGCCTGCCCCGAGCCGAGCTGAGGAACGGCTCACAGGCAGCTCTGCAGCCAACCTTTCACCAGGAATTTCATTTTCCTCCTTGCGAAGGAGGTGCCTCCCACGGCTGCCAGCCAGATTAGCGGGTGGAGGGGCTGGGAGCATCCCGAGGGCACAGGCACAGTCTCGGTCCCGCAGTGTGACGGGACAGGGCGAGTGACCGCCATGCTGGGAGTCAGGCGATGGCAGCGGGACACAGCGTGAGAGCCCCTCACACGGCATCTGCCCATCCCCTGCCATGCTCATGCCCTCACAGCAGCACGGACCAGGGCAAAGCTGTGCCAGGGTCTGAATCTCTGCGTGGAATAAACGCCACTCGCCCTGGCATGGCCTGCAAGAACGTTAAATGCATTTATTGTACTTAAATCTCTGCATGCTCTTCCGGGTAAGCTGCACTTCAACTGACTAGTAGAACATTTAAATAATATTCACGGCATTACACAGATTGCGAAAAAAAGGGTATTACTCTGTAACACAAGCAAGTGCCCAAGAGTAGTTATTTCACCCATTGTGGCTCATATCATGATGTACCAGAGTTTACCCCGGGGTCTCGCAGCCTCTGTGGCAATGAGCCTGGTTTCCGGAGCCTGGTGGAAACCTCCTGCCCTTGGGAATGTGCCAGGATTTCCATACTTACTGGAGAGAAACAGCTGCTGCTCAGGGAAGAGGCACAGCTCCCCAGATGCATTTCCGAGGCACCTATTAGGCAAATGCTGGCAGCCTCTGCCTGGGTTCTCCCAGATCCATCCCGCCTCCCCCATGGAAACACCAGCAGCCGCTCCACTGGAACAGGCAAGCAGCGGCCCAGAAAGTTGAGCCTAGTTCAGGGCAACCACTGACTGCAACATCTTCCTCGCATCCTCATAGACATGTCTCTTGGCAAGCAATTGCCATTTAAAATAAAAGTCTTTTTAAAGCTTTTATTAAAGATCCAAGAAAAGGAAGAAAAAATAGTAAGAGAAAAATCTGTTGAAGTATTTGAAATGTAAAGTAGGGCTTTCATTTTAACAGCATCTCTGATTCCTTTTGTCTCTTTCTGTATAGAGGTTTCACAAGAATACACACAGTTTGACAGACCTTCAGATGATATTAAAGATGGCAACCTCTGATTGTGGGGGAAAAGAAACAGTTTAACTGCGATGGGCTCAAGCTGTTGGGCTCTGACCTGCTGCTTTTCAGGACCAGCCAGACAAATGCCGATGGAAAGGGAAGAACAAGCGTGTCCTGGTACCACGCTGCAGCTGCAGCCCCTGCCAGAGAGAGCCGAGCCCGTCCCACACCCACTCACCGCACACCCCAGCCTTCCCCAGCCCGCACTTGGTGCTTCCCGCTCCGGCCGGGCAGGTCAGCAGAAAGGTGTCCTGGCTCTCTGAGTGGGCGATGGGGAGGATGGGGAGGGATGGGAGAGGACAGCGGCATGCGGAGGGAAGGCAGCAGCACACGGCGGGTACAGGCGTGTGCCCGTGCCAGGCAGCGCATCCCTCTGAGGGATCCCAGCCCGGGCAGCGGGACAGTGGTGGTGAGAGCTGTGAGCATCAGCCTTTCCTCCTTCCCATCGCCCCTCCCTCCCCTGCCAGTGGACATCCCACCATCAGCGTGTCCTGGGCCCGCAGGTGCGGAGTGCCCAGGTCTGGCTGGGGCGTCCCCACCGCTGCAGTGTCCCACGGCTGAGGCAGCACTGTCTTCCCAGCTTTTCCAAGAGGAGGGGTTGCTTCCAGCTTCCCCCTGAATCTGCAGCTGGACAAGCCCTTGTCCGTCCACAGTCACTGCTCTGCAGGAGCCCTGCACCTGCAGGAGGTGGGAACGTGTCCCAGGAGAGGGTGCAGTCAGGGTGCAGTCAGGGCCCAAGAGCTCTCCTCCTAAGCCAGGGTCAGAGCTCTGAACGCTGGCTCAGGATGACTTCCAGCCCCTCAGCAGCACCATGCCGCGTCTGCCGGGGCTAGGCGGGGAGCACAAACACGTGAGGCTGCAGACATCGTGCGCACAGGGACCAGGGTGCAGCAGCAGCTGGATGGGACCCACTGGCCAGCCCCGTGGGTGCCGCTCTCGAAACCTGCCTGTAGCCACATCCAGGCCTGGGCACAGCTATTGGCAGCAACCACAGCACTCTCTGCTCCTAATTAGGTCCCCCACCAGGGAACTTGAGCAGCAGGGTCAAGAGCACAGAAAATACGCAGCAATGGCACCATCAGAGCAGCCCCAGGTTTGTCACTGGTGGAGAAGTGGGGACAGTGCGGCCAAGGCAGCGACCGGTGCTGAGCCTCCCACAAGCTGTGCTGGGGACACTTGCGCTGGAGCTCGGGCAGCCTCTCCTCGCGGAGCCCAGGGGCTGGGGCTTGTGCCAGAGCCAGGAGGAACAAGAGGACCCCAGCACAGCACATGATTAACTGAAGCACCGGTCATGCAACAACCCTGGCCAGCAGGGAGCTGGACCTTCCTTGCGCTGGCAGATCATGGTGATGCCAGAAGGTGGTCCCTGCCTGCCAGGATCTCCAACCTTTGATTTGGCCACGCGCTGGGTGCTGAGGCTACATCGCTCAAGATGCAGTTTGTGACGGGCTGGGGACAGGGATGGGTACCTGCTCCCAGAGACTGCCCCACCACTGGGCCCTGCTTTTCCCAGGCATCACCTGAAAGAATTTCCAAAGATTCATGAGGAAAGGTATCCCTGTGTGCCAGTCACCTTGGGAGAAACTAGAGCTTCCCCTCAGCCCACATGTGACTGCTCTCAGCCCCGCGTCCCTGCTGCCTCCCAGCTTGTGCCATGACAGCGCCTGGGAAGGGAAGGAAAGAGAAGAGAAGAGAAAGGAAAAGGGAAGCCACCGTCTCTGTGGGGTAATCCCAGCCAGGCAGGGCAGGAGCCAGATCCCTGCCCTGGGAGCAGGGGCTCAGCAGGGACATCGCTGTCTTGGAACCGAGGAGACAGAAACAGGCACCACGAAACACTCCTGCTGTTCTAACAAGAAGCGATAGATTAAAAAGCTAGTTAAAAATTCATCCAAGAGAGGCAGACTTTTCCAAGCATATCAGAGTTAATATTTATAAAGGGGATTGTTGCTCAGTCTCAATTATCCTAAAAGCTTGGTACAATTGATGCACTGGAGAAACCACAAACACAGGCGTGTCAAGGGAAAACCATTCCCTGTGACCACTAACAAAATGCAATCAGATCTGCAACATGTGGAGCCAATTGATTTTCAACAAGTTATACAATGTAAACAAATGATTGATTCTTGGGCTCCTTTTATTTCTGAGCAAGCAGCCAGAAATCTCTCCAGCTACTCAGAGCAGGTAAGGCTGGTGGTAAACAAGGGCTGCAGAGGGGCAGCATGCAGTCCTTTCATCAACCTGTGAACAGCAGGAGCTTTGATTTCTTTTTCCCCCAGCCCCTTAAGCAGCCACTAAATAATCAACAACCCCCTGATCATGTGAAATCTTTCTGTTGCCAGTGGTCATGTTGGACCAGCTTCTGCCTTCAATGAGAGTCAGGAGTTTTTTGTTGTTTTTGCATTTTGCCTCCTCTGATGTTCCCAGCCTTCCTCTGATTTACCCGAGACAGATGAGATGGGAATATCTCCAAGAGCTTTATCACTTCTCTCTGTCAGCAGCGGCTGCTAAGTCAACAGTGCGGTGGTGTGTGTCTGGACCGGCGGTGCAGAGGTTGCTCAAATCGTTCTCTGCTCCCGGTGAAACCAATAAGCTATACTCCACTGCATCGACTCAGTTCCCAAACCGTGCCCCCTGGTTATGTCAAATTAAATCTCAGCCCTTCACCAGCAGACTGCCAATATCAGCACGGATCCCTGGGCCCTGCCCGGGGCAGGGGCACAAGGCTGGGCACCCTGGGACCCCCCCAACAGCAGGACCGAGGCCATGGGGAGCCGCAGAGCACTGGGATGCCAACATGGAGGCACCAGTGCTGGGCAGAGCGTGGTCCTGGGGCAGCTCCCTTCGTCCTTGCTCCCGCACCCTTTTGAGCCTCGCAGCACTGCTGGGCTGCTGTTGAGGTTACTGATGGAATATCTGAGGAGGAGAAAGGCACATTTCCATGAACTGTGCTAATTGTTGCAACAACAGCAATAAAAACACATTTCCAGGGCTCCTCAATTATGCCCTGCTTGCAGGATGATCTGCAGTTGGGTGGTGGGAGTCACTGACCTATGTCCCACATCCCTGGGGGACACCAGCCTGGAGCAGACTTAGCAGCTCCCTGCACAAAGGAGCTCCTGGGGGTCGGAAGGGCTGGCAGCACGGCAGAGTGGTCACCTCCCTTGTGACAACAGGCAAGGAGGCAGTGGGCTGCCGTGGCCAGGTTTGGCAAAGGCAACGATGTGAGTTAAGCTCCAGCCTCGCTGGGTGAGAGGGAGTGAAGGGGCTGTGCTGGGGAGCAGCAGGAGAAGCGCAGGAGAGCATCTGGGATGACTTCTGCTCTGCCAGAACCAGCTCACCTCTTCACCTGGGGTTTCTCCAGGGTTCGAGGCTAACCCTGGTGAATCGGGGGCTGAGGGCACTCTGCTTGTCCAAGGATGCCACCAACCTTGTGCTGGGACCCGAGCGGTGCAGCGCTGCCAGCCGGGCAGGGGTCCCCAGGTGGGTGGTGCAGCCCCTTCCCCACAGCCCGGGTGACAGCGCGGGGCTGTGTCCTGGGACATCCGGCTCACTGGGCTGCAGCTGCCCTCCCAGCCATGGTGAACCAGGCCCTTCCCCGAACAGCAGCCTCCTCTTCCCAGGGGCCTCTCAGGTGGGCACTTGTGGACCCCCCACAGGGGATGCCCAGAGCTGGGGGCTCCACGTGGTCCTGCCACCAGCCCGGTGGTGCCTGCGGCGGCACACGTGCCAGGCAGGGGTCATGTGCGTGGCACGTGGCGTGGCTGCCAGGCACAATGCCCGCCCCCGGTGCCAAAGCCTGGCGCGATTCCCCGCAAGTGAGCACAAATTCCTCCTACAACACAAACAAAGGAGGAGGCAGCACTTGCGTGGGCACCGAGAGATTCCTGCACAGAGAGGCACTTCAGCAGGGCCAGGAGTATTTCTGTTTAAAATTAAAATGGTCTTTTTAATTTAGATTAAAACTTGTTGTGAAAGCAGTCGTGAACATCTGTGATCTCACAGCAAAGACTTTCCCAGCTCTTTTAGAAATTGCCCCGTTCCCATTACAATAGCAGCATAATTTTGCCTCTATTTCAAGCTTGCAAGATATTTATATTTCAAATAATTTTACAGAGCTCAGCTGTGAATTGTAAGCTGTTTTTTCTGCTTATGTATTAATTGCATGTGTGTGTCCAGTGCTAAGCCTTATTGCCACGTAATTTGTACAACGTAATTAACCATGTAGAAACCATAATACATTGTGTTGGAAGAGTTACATCCAGTTAATCTAATTGACTAATAACATGTTTTCATTTAGCAGCACGTACTGTATTTCCAGTGATTGAATTAATGTCATGTTAACGGCTGCTTTTTGCTACAACATTTGGCATAAATTGCATTAAAAATTGATGTTCGTACAAATGTATTTTGAATACAGCTCAGCATGTGGCCTGGGAAAACACTCCTGTTGTTTATGGAATCAGCTCAGTTTGCAAGCGCACTCTGAGGAGCAGCACTGCCAGCGCCCTGCCCTGTTTGCTGGTGGGACCGGGGTGGGACCTGTGGACCACGGCCCCCCACCCCTGCCCTGGTCCAAGCCTCCCCCGGCTGCAGGACAGAACATCCTTGCTCCCTCGGGCTGGCAGCGCCCGGGGTCACAGCCTGGCCTCCTGGAACAGGGTTTAAACAGCATCTCTGTTGATAGAGAGACTTGGTAGGAAAGCTCTGGGCACCTGCTGGGGAAGAGGCAGACCTGGAGGCACAGTCAGCCACGTCCCTTGGTGAACTCCCCACCGCTGTGCCTGTCTCGCCTGCCCGCCTTTCCTCCACGGCGGCCACGAGGACAGAATGAAAACACGCTTGGCAGCCACCTGTATTTGCACATGGTCCCCGGGGAGGCGGATCGATGCACCTGCAGTCAGGAGACCAACACTCACTTTGACCTGCCATGGGAAACAAATCGAACTGCACAGACCGGGCCCCTCTCCGACAGCTTTCCATCTTCGGAGGCATGAGGAGAGCTCAGCCTGTGGACCACAGCCAGACAGCGGCAGCTGAGTCTCCTGCCATGAGTGAGACGAAGGAGCCCAAAGCTCTGCCTCAAAGGAGCCCGGGTGGCTCCAGGAGCTGCCCGTCTCCATGAGGAAGGAGCTCAAAGCTCTGCTTCACACCCAGGGTGGCTCCAGGAGCTGCCTGGTCTGGGGCAGCGGTGGGGAATGCAAATAAAAGGAGCACTAGAAAGCCAAGATCTGCTGCACTCTGGAATCTCCAGCAGGGGCTGCAGCATCTTTGCAGGCTGTTCCTTTCGCTTTCACAATCCCAAGCATCATCAATCCCAAACTTCAGTCTAAGACAAAAGCAAATATATGGAAACATGGGGGCAGAGGATGTGTTGGCAGCACCACAACACATCCCAGAGCTCTTTGGAGCCCGCTGGAAGGGAGGGCTGCCCGGGGGAGGACATGTCCATCACAGCATCACCCATGCCACCCCAGCAGGAGCAGGTGAGGGCAGTGCCCTGCCAGGAGGCACAACCACCCAGCACACCCTGGGCGTGCAGACCCAGAGCCTCGGCCCCAGCACATCCTGGCAGAGCCCCCGCTGTCCTTGCCTGGACTCAGCATACTCTTGGATGGGCACACGAGGGTCCTACTTGTGCAGCCATGGGTGCCTCACCTCTCGTGGCCACACACACATCCCCCCCTCCCCGCCTTCCTGCTTCTGCGCAGGGAATAAATAACAAGAGCAGGGGTTTGATTCTGCATGGCAAAGATGCTGCTTTGAGGGCTGCCTGTGATCCCTCGGAGCCTGCTCGCTCTGCCTTTGTTGTACATCACCACTAGAGAGGAAAATAACGGCTTACAAAATTCAAGGTGCAAAGTGGAGACTGTCAAAGAAAATGATGAGCCCACACGGGCTTTTACCTTTTGTGCTTAAATTTACATAGGGTGTCTTGGGCTTCGTTATTTAAAGACTTTGTCTTTCCTAATTCCTTTGACAGGTCCTCGGGTGGTGGTAGGTACAAGCCAGCCTGGGAATGGCCCAAGAGGTGACAAAAACACAAAGCCACAGACCGTTGGCAGCAGGAGCGCCCATGGCACGGTGCCTCTGTGCTGGGGAATAAGGAGAGCCCTTTCCCAGGAACAGGAGCCTCCTCCTGCTCCCTCTCTCCAGTCCTGCTGCTCTGGGCAGGGTGATAACAGGCATTCACATATCTCAGCTCCATTTATTCTCCAGCTCTTTCTTCATTGATCATCTATGTGCTGTCAACAACAGATGGGGGCAAAGAGGGTAATGTCGGGGCTGGGAGTCTGGCCCAAGGAGGGGTGCCCCAAACACCTGAGAGTCAGAAGAGACCCCCAGGAGCTGACACGTGGACTTCAGATCTCTATAGTGCTGTCAGAGGACTAGAAACAAGCCTTTGGGATAACAATCTGGAGAGCCAAGAGGAACCAGGCAAGCTCATGGGATGAGCATCCTGGAGCAAGACTCTGGAATCCCTGGCCTGCAGCCTGCACCCCTTCCAGCCCCCACCTCTTGCTCCTGCTTACACAAATCCCATGTCTCTGATCTGATTTCAGCTGCAGCAGCATCCTCCGTTGAACACCTTTCCAAGTTTAGTGCCTCTGGCCAAGTCTCACGGCACTTAGGCAGCACTGGCTGTCTGTGTGCGCTGTTATTTCTCACTCTTTGGTCCAGGGAAGCGATAAGCTATGTTCTGTGCCATCTCAGCAATGCACTGCTCCATATGAGAAACCAGGCAGGAAACGCAAAGCCTCCGTGATTCTGGACTCGGTAGCAAAGGCATTACCTGCTGCTGAGCTCAAGTTCAGAAGGACCACAGCTCCACTATTGATTATGATTTTTTAACAATTTTAAACCAATTAAAGAGGAACATCTGCACGTATTTAGGAGCTAATGCTAAACACTTTCCACACAGCCAGAGCAAGCCACGTTCCCTGGGAAGATGGATCTGTGCTGAAATAACACAGCAAACACCGCAGGATGTCGGGGCTCACGGCACAGCTCCGCTCAGAGCCGGGGAATGAGATTCATGGACCTGCACATCGCACTTCCACTGAGCAACTAGAAAATCTCTGGAAGATGTGACTGCTGGTTCCCAGCCCTGCAGGTGGAGAATTTACTTAATTTAAAGCAACAGCTAAAATAAGATTTATTGGAGGAAATTGTATCTAACATCAAAGTGAGTGAACTAAATGCTTAAAGGTCACTTTTTAAAGTGAGTTCAAATAGAATACGTATTACAGAACTTGTGAATGGCATTTTTACTTTCAAAGAGCACCTTTCGTTTCCTTTCGGATTTGTGAACAAATTTAGTGTTCCTAAACAGGGGCATGACAGCACTAGACTGAAGCCCCTGTAGTGCTGCCAGGCACCCCGTGAGCTTCCCAGCAGCTCCACCGATGCAGCATCCCAACAGACAGCCATCGGCCTGGTCACCTGGTCCTCTCCTGCTGCCTCTCACCTCTGCCCGCAGTGATGCCCAGCCTGGCAGGCACAGTCCTCATCTTCCATCGGCTCTGGAAGCGGAAAGAGGGACCAGGGTGGTCAGGCTGCGGAGAGCTGCCCAATGTGTTGCTATGAGCACAGGTTGGCTGCTGAGTAACGTCACGCAAGCACTTTTGGGGAGCCGGATCCACAGCTGGATCTGCAGCACCAGGCTGACCCGGAGGAGCGTACAGATCTCCTGGACATGGGGTACCCCAGCACTGTTCTCCCTGGGCTGGCACAAAGGGTCTGTCCCCAGCTGTGCCTGGTGCTCAGCACCAGCGTGACTGCACTCACTGTTCTACCAGGGAGCATGGGCACTGTAAGAGTCTGGAATCAACTCATGTTCTTCTGTCTCCTCCTCCTTCCCCTGTAAAACTGCTTTAAAATTTCATTGCTCTTCTGTCTCTGAAAAGTGTATTTCATTCTGGTGAAATACTATAGCTTTTCTACAGGGAAAACCTGCGAGAGCTCCACGTGCATGCTCTTACCTGCCTTTTGTTCCAAATAAACGGGCCAGGCAGACATCCAGGTAAAAGCCATCGCCCTGCTGTCAGCGCCAGGCAAGTCCACCCTGCACACTCAGCCCGAGACAGGCTCCAGCCACACAGGTACCTCTTCTCTGCTCCATGGGGAAGGAGGACATAGAAAGAGGGAGAGGACAAAGTCATCAGGTCATGACCCACCTCAGCCTGCAGCAATGGGACCAATTCCATCCCTGCTTGGGGCTCCATCCCACCCAGCAGAAAAAGGGCTGGGGGGTGGTATCACACCTTGCTTTCCCCACTTCCCTTTTGCCCAGAGCATGACACGGTGGAGCCGGGATGTGCTGGGGGCATGGTGGAGCTGGGACACGCTGGGGACACAGCTCAACACACTGAGGACACAGCGCTGTAGGCCCAGGGCACTGCTGAGCTCCATCTCCTGGGGAAGGGGAACGGCCACCCCCAGCTCCTCAGGGACAGGGGCTGGTCCAGGGGACACAGGGAGCTCAGGGGGCACTGGTTGGGTTTACTCCCAGCAGAAACTTTTTCCCATTTCTCCTTGATGGATTCAAAAATCCTGGTTTTTGTCATTCTGTACCCAGCGGTGCATTCTGTTCCTGCTGGGAAGGAGGGCTTTGGCTTAAGATACTTGTAAAAGCAAAGAAAAAAAGAACAGAAAAATTGTTGGTTGTAGTGGCACTTCTCTGGGAGCCTGGGAAACAGGAACACAATGCACAGATACATTTGTGCTGATGACAGCCCGATATCTTGTCTACTCACACACATTTTCCACGCCTTCTCCAAAACACGACTTCACCCGTGTGAGCACAATTCCTGTGGAGCAGCAAAACCTGAGGGGCTGTAAAAGTTGCCCCAAGTGGCCTGTGAACTGGGAGCATTTCACAGCACTGGGGAGGAAGGTTTCCCTTCCGTACTTTGCTCTCTTCTTTGCAGGTTATACAGGCTTCATTTTCCATCTCTGATGCAGTTGTTGCTCATCAGCTGCACGGGCAAACACCCCTGTCCACAATCTGCACTACAGCGGGGACGTTCCAAGCTCTGTTACCACGACCAACGGCACCAGCTGTAATCCCACGGCATCCGCAGCCTACGTGGGGGCAACAAGGAGCTGCCTGCAGCGCACGTGCCGTTCAGCAGGACCTACCTGCGTGTGCTGCCTCCAATGCAGCCTGCACACCACGAGGGAAAGAGCAGTGTCCCACAGGTTACGTTTGGATCGGCAGAGACGTGGTGAGAAAGGCAATGCCAAACGGCACAGCAGACGCTGCGGCAGAGAACAGCTCTTGCCTCCGTGGGCACAACTGCTGCAAAGCAAAGCTCAGGCGCATGGGGAACAAGCAGCGAGCAAGGAGGCAGGGTCGGGGTGATGCCACCAGCCAGGAACACTGCTGCCTAGAAGCCCTTGGCATGCTGCAAACAGAGCTGCTCTCTGTGGATTTCAAAGGCTAATCATCAATTCCAGCTCCCCCTGAGAATCAGCACAAACAGGACTGACAGCCCCAACTCACTGACATGCGCCTTGTTCATCCCCAGCACGTCATTGTGGGCAGCATCCCACCTGAAATCTGGGAAACAAAGGCATTCCCAGGAATAGACTTAAATCACAGAACCATGTCGCAATTAAAAGTCATGTTCATAACAGAGTCATTAGTGCTGATTCTCACACTCTTTACATAGAAGCAGCACATAATAATCATTTCCGATTAAATTACGCTTCTCCAAGGTGCATTAACCACTTTTATCCATCCGATTAATTGGACCCATCTCTGCCGCATGGAGCAGTTACATCACTCCGGAGGGAAAGCAGACAGTTAATAAAAAGCGCTGCTGTGGTACGAATGCAGGAACACATCGTTATCAAAGACACTCACTCCGGTGCACGCTGGCTGCCGACTGTCCCCTCGGACACACGTGTGGCTTTACCTATACACACGCGGCCAAGCACCCTTGGCAGGCCAGCACACGTCTGCTCTCGGAAAGCACAAATTGCTGTAGGCTTGCACATTTTGCAGCATCAGCGTCTCCAGAAGACGTGCCCCCCCAAGTTCAGTACTACCATCCAGTTTTCCTGGGACTTTGCTCTCACTGCCCCTTAGCTCCCAGCCCGCTCTGGGGCAATAACAATGACAGTGCTTGGGATGGAGCCAGGGAACTGGGTCCCTTCACCACCCTGAGCACTGCAGAAGTCTCTGGCAGCACTTTGCTCTGCTCTGCTAACTCCTGTGGTGTGAGGGAAGACTCGCCAGCTGCCCAGAGCCCACACCAGCGCGCTCTGATCCTGCCCCTCCCTTCCTCCTAGGACGCTGTGCCGGGCAGGTCTGCTGAAGGCGACGGCTGCCGTGAAGGAAATTGCACGGGGCCTAATTTGTGCGGGAAGAGCTGACCTGCTGCCGTGACCTGGGGGTGAGGTTCTACGTACTCGAGAGGGATGAAAGTTTCCATGCAGATTCTTCAGGTACTCAATTCTTCAGACTCCTCTTGGCAAGAAATGGTGATTCCTCCCATGCGGGAAAGGAGACATCAGTGCAGAACAGCAGCAGTAGAGAGGCAGCACATATTTAAAATACAGTGAATGGGACATCTAGATGTGTGCATGGTGGTGAGAGTGTGTTTGCAGACAGCACGCAGAAATGACGGCAGCTGCACATGGGAGGAGGGCCAAGATGCCTTCCCAACAAGAGCTAAGGAGAGATCTTGGACACAGTTCCCTGCTGATCCCAGGGCTTTGTTAACAGGGTCAGCAGGTTCAGTGAGCCTTGATGCGTTATCGTGATCACAGTTCCTCTGTGGGAGCAACCATCCAGACACCTCTTGGGGATTAAAGTAACCCCTTGTGACAGGAGACAGTCCATATGGCCAAGTGCACCAGATGAGCAATGCCCACGTGGACTCCGGGGAGCTGAGTTAGGAAGTGGTAAGACTGGGTGGGAACTGGCACCTCAGCAAGGTCCCCAGACCAGAAACATGTTGAAATGAGCACAAATGGATGAGAGGCAGCCTGTGCTTGAGGGTCTCTGAGGTCTTTTCCAGGATCCTGCCTGATGAGCCTCGATCTGCGCTGAAGGGAAGGTGTTGGGATGGCAGAAGCACACGTATGTTACTTTCCACATGCCCACGTTGTAGGGAGGGGAGCGCTTTCAGCCATTCTCTCTGCAGGCAAAGATGATATAGCCTCAGGAGCATGCAGTTACCAAAATGTTATAAATCAGCACCTTTTAAAGAGTGTGGTAATTTGCTAGTCCATTACAGAAGGAGTTGTAAGAGACAAGGAGCACGCTATGAAAAATTATGCCTTCTGCGTCACTGCTGACCTCCGCGGCTGAGGTGCTCTCAGAACTGCTCCATTATGTCAGACTACCCAGAGCAATTAGCCATCCATCAGAGCTCGTCAGCATGTCACGGTGCCCCAGAAGACACCACACACTCCTGACAGCCCCCTGACTGGAGATGTTATCTGCAGAGGTGCCATTCGCCGTCGTGTCAGTGTAACCCACAGTCACCAGTAGATTGGTCCCAGCAGGCTGCTCTCTGCAGCCACCTCTCCTCCTGCAATCAAGGTATTTCTGTAGACATCACCGGGAGCTGAGCCAGTTAATTTTAGTCCAGCAATTTCATTCTAAGTATTCCTCAGACTTGGAAACAATCCTTTTTTTGTGACCAGTGGTGTTTTAGTGCCAGTGCTGCCACCAAGCACTGTCCGTGTGGAAGCCAGCAGAAAGGCAGCCTGCTCCGGCAGTGCTGGTGCTCCCCAATGGGATGTGTTCCTCTGAGGCTGGCATGGAGATCGCCGTGCTCCCTGTCTGGATCCTCGTCCAGGTCTCCTCTTGTGATGGCAGTCCTCCAGTGCAGCCCAATCACAGTCTCATTACCTCCAAAATTCCACTTTTTCAGTGTTGAAGCAAAATACAGTCTTTCTACATAGTCTGTAGTTAGTTTTTGTCCAAGTAAAATAGAGTCTATGATACAGATCATCTTTAGTCTCTTAAAGGATCCTGGGAAGTTGAAGAAAGGGATGTAAACCCTTCCCTCTCTTGCCCACTAATGAAGATATACACATCAGAGGTCCCCTTTCCCACGGCCTGAGGGAAATTCCCTCAGAGGGAGCTTCTTAAGGCCAGGAGGGATGCACGGAGCCTTTGCAGTATCACCTCTGGCATCACAGAGGAGGGCCTCAGCCAGCAGATCAGGATGAGCTATGGTGGAGCCAGCTACAGTGGCAGCTCCCAGGACCTCTGCAAGTGACCTTCATGCAGAGCACGCAGCACTCTGTGGATAGTCACAGCCTTGGGATGGGGCCAGGCATCAGAAGCCCCTGGCTGCAACAGTCCTTACACACAGCACCGGTAGAAGGCAAACAAAATCCTCCAATCTCCCAGGACAGTCCTTCACCACCTCTGCTGCGCCTGGGGGACCTCTGGGCTTTGCCTCCAGTCCCCTCCCAGGAGACTGATGTTTCGTATCCTGGCTGGCCACCTTGGCCAAAAATCCAGGGAGCAACCCCTGCACTTGGATTCCCTGAATGGTCACAGCCAGCATCCACACCTTCAGAGACCACCTCAGGTTGTGCCATTAAAGGCTGTTTCCCATACCTGGGCCTCCAGGGAAGTTCCTCCTACCCCAAGGTAGAGGTTATCAGCCAGCAGCGCCTGGCCATGTGGGGAAGGAGGCAGCTCCAGGTTTGTGCAGCTCACACCAGGAGAATTATGTTAGTTACGCTGGTTTTTGTGCAAGGCAAAGGGATTTTTCTCCTAACTCATGTTTAATTTCTGCACATAAATCCCTCTGAACCTAAATTTCCCATTTATTTTACAGGCTTAGATATTTCCTCATGAGTTGCAGTGAAATCCATGTCCTGGCACACACATAAAAGCAAATGCAGAAGGAATGTATCCTGGCAATATATGCATCATCCCCAGAGATAAATCTTTTCTTGCTGGGGAGGAAACCCTCAAGGCTCACACACACACCAGCTATTCATTTCTCTCAAAATATATACATTTCAGGACAAAAATAAACATGTAAATACAGGATGTGTTACTCGCAGGCTTTCTGCTCAGGAGGCAAGGTGACAATTGGCAGCTCGTAGGGAACTGGCGTGCAGCTTCCTTACAAACAGCTTATTAAAACCACATCAACCACCCAGCACCTGGGGAATAGTCGGTGCCCCGAAGACGCGCACAGCATACTCTGACTGCCTCACACACAGAAAACACACGTGCTGCCGCCGCCCTGGTCTAGAAAATCACAGCAAAACAGCAAAAGGCAGGCGGGGGCCGCAGCAGCGCGGGGCTGGGGGTGCAGCCCGGCAGCGGGTCCCCCAGCCCCACTGCCCTCCTCCTGGGACCAGCCCCAGCGCCACGGTCCCGGCTGGTGCGGGACAGCCGGGAGCAGGGCAAGACCGCCTCGGTTTGCTGCCTCTACATCCACATTTCTCACAGAAAACACTATCAGGGAGCTTTGTGGGATCGTGAATATGAATTGCTTTGACCTCACTTAGTCTGATATAGTGGAGTATTAAATCTCTATTTTTCAAGCATTAAGCCTGTGTAATAGAAGGATGCTGCGAGCAATTTGCAATAAGATGAAGGGATATTACTGTCCTGGGAGACAGACAATCCAACCACATCCACAAATTGATAACAGAGATAGTGGCTTGGGTTCATGCTAGCTATTAATTAAGGCCATGTTTTATGTGGAAAACAATACCAGCTTACACAGGCAGGTACTTGTTGGCCTTCTCTTCCCTGCGGTGAGCAGCATTCCCGGAGCTGGAGTGCAGCCAGGCGGGTTAGCGCACCTCGCTGAACCTCGGTTCATACACTTATATTTGAATCTCTGACAGCCAAAATTAATTTCTCAAGCCTTTAGCACAGCAGCTTCAGAGCTGCAGCTCGGGCGCTGCAGAGCGCTGCCGGGAGCCGCAGCCGCGGGGAGCAGCATGTGGCCCTCCTTCCAGGGACAGGCAAAGGCTTGGCCAGGGCAGAGAGCTAGCGACTGTGCTGAGAGCTCCTATGTCTGCCTGTTAATGAGCAGATAACCATGTCCCGAGCTCTTCCTTTGCCCTCAGAACTTGCTGCCTCATTATCTGGCTGATCCCCAGCTCTCAGGCAAAGAAACACAAAACTGAGTTTCCTTCCTTCTTGCCTCTCCTTCTCTCATCTCAGCTGCTGGCAGCATCCCACTCAGCCAAGGGATGTGATCCCCTTCCCACTCGGTGCCTTCAGCAGGCTTTCACTTCCCATCTCCTGCAGTGGGACTCTTTCAGCATCTCACATCCATTAATCGACTTGGGCTGATTACAAGGCCACCAACTTGTGTCCGCACTACCAACAGAATATTGAAGAACCTTTTAGAACCTTTTTCTCCTCACCCTGGAATTTAGCAGTGAGCCTGCAATATGCCCTGAAAGCTGACCCTGCTGCTGGTGTGACAGACCCACTGCTGCTCTGCTTCACCCAACAAAACCTCTCCCGGGGGTGACCCCAGTTCTGCGAGCAGGACCAGCCGGCACAGGGGGAGCTGCCCTCGGGGAGCCCACAGCACATCACAAGGTGAGACGTCGCAAGGGCAAGAGCCAAGAGCCGGGGCGTGCAGCATCTCCTGGGAGCGAGGGCATCGACCAGTACCCCCAGGGTCTGCCAGATGGAGCCAAGGCACACGCCGAACCCGGAGCACCAGCAAACCCACAGAGTGCTCCTCTGGAGAGGGTCTTCCCTGCTGGGTGTTGCCCAAAAGTTTGTGTAGAGCCAAATAATGCAGGTCAGCAGTGAAGTGCATATATAATACTGCAGGAAATGGCATAAAAGTCCTGTGTGAAGAATAAATTAAAGCATCCCTTCTTACGGATAGGCACCTACGGAGAAGAGCTGAGACAGATAAATCAATGGGATAGGCTAGGGAGACAGAGCAGATTTATTTTTTTCCAGATGGGATTAGAGAACAGCTGGAGAATTGATGAGGTGGCGAGGACAGATGACTCCAGAGGGCAGGTTCCTGCTGACACTCCTACCCACCCCAAAACCCTGTGCTAGGACCCACATGCAGGTCACACACACCTTTCTGGAAAGCTGTGTTCAAAGATGTGGGGAAATTCTGGCTGGAAGTGTGAGCTCCTACAAGTCAAGACAGTTCCCTCTAGGCTCTTCTTATAAAGTGTCCCCTGGCCACTGGTTTCTCTGTCATCAACAAAGTCATTTCATGTCAAAACAAAGCCCCTGATAATTGCCTGGAAACCAAAAAAATTGCAGGGTGCATGGTTTATCCAGTGGGTCACCTTGCTGCACGCAGAGCTGAAGAAAAGAAGGGTCTAGGGCCAAGGGCAATGCCAAAGTTGTGGAGAGGGCAGGTCTTCCTGACACCCGCAGAAGCCACTCCAGGTATAGCTTTCTCTGTTTCAAAGATGATAGTTGATGTGACGTGGGTACTGAGAGCCAGAGACTTCATTCGGACCTAGGACGTGTCCACAAGCTGGACAGGATGGGATTTGTTACATGCCCAGACACATACGGCCCTCGCTGATCAGAGGCAGGGACCTGGGAGCAGGCTGCTGACAAAGGGCAGTCTGGTCCATGGGGAGAAATGGAAAAACTTACAAAACAAAGGGAAAGAAAGGACAAGCTGGAAGCTGGGTCCCTGAGAATGAAAGGAGCACCCTTGGGTGCTGGAAAGCAAGCACCTGCAGCCTGCAGACTGCCCCATCTGCAGCGTCTCCACTAAAAGCCCAGTGCACAGGTGCTTGTGAAGCCAGACCTTCTCCTGGGATGGCCGCGGTCACTGGCCCAGCACGTTTGGGAGCCTCTGTGCTTTTGCACGCTCTACCTCCATCTCCACGCCGCTGCCCGCCCTCTGAAGCCAGTGCCTGAGCTGCACCCCGGCTTACTGCGGATTACAACATTCCGGCTGCCTGCTGCAGCTCCGCTGTGTGTCTGATCCTGGGTGAGGAATTTCTCTTTATACCAAACTGTCTATTCAAGTCATAAAAATAGGCTTTTTTTTTACTTCTGTAAGTGCAACACTTTTCATATTTTTACTTCCAGCTGTCTAGATAGTATTTCACTTTTTTCATTTCTAGTGCTCGCTCTCAGTTATTTAATGTGAATTTCTAGGGCATGGTGCCCTTAGCAGACATCAGAGCAATATAACACAAGAAATCAGATATATACTGTTCCAGGAGAAGGCAGGAACAAAAAGACAAACTAGGCTCTTAATACATATGGTGCTTTTGATTCATGGAATATAGAAAATTGTATTTGATTATATCTGTAATGGATCCTCATAACTTTAGATTAGGGTTATGCTGATGGCCCAACTAATGGACAGTTTATTGCAGGAATAGATTTCATCCTATCATATTTTTTTCCTGGTATCAATTACTTTGAATGTTTAAATGTCTCATTTCTCTGGATGTTTATTGCTCAATTTTCTTTCTCAAAAAACCCCTACACACACACAATGCCACTGGTGTTCCTCTGCTAAGCGGCGAGGAACGACAGTTTCTGTGCCCCTGGAGCCCAGGAGCTCCTGCCACCTGCCAGCTCCACAGCTCAGAAGAAGATCCACGTTTGCGGATTATAGTTACTGAAGTCATCGCAGCACGCAAGCCATGAGGTAATAGAGTCAAAGTTCTCTTAGCAGACAGGTGGATGGTCATGGAAAAAAAAAAATTTAAAGGCTTATTAAATTAACCTCTCTAAAAAGGAAAAGGAACATGTGGGATTGCTGCCTGTGAGACAAACAGCAAATCTGATGATAAAAGAGGCTTGGAAGCAAAGATGGTTTGGTGGAGAGCATCTCATTTTCCGTCAACTTATATTAGTAAAGCCCTGAAGAACAGAATCATTAAATTATCACTCTCTGAAGCAGTGCAGAAGGACCTTGAAGGAAATGCTCGTATGCCAGTAAAGAGTTCAGGAGTCTGTGGAGGCACCAGAGATGTTACCTATCAATCTGAGGGCAGGGGGCAAAGAGGCTGGTGGATTTAATTTTTTTCCACTTTGCCTGGCTGTAACCATGTCTGAAATACTCTCTAGGAAAAAACAAAACTAAACTAAACAAACAACAATCCCAAAAACTACCTTCTGGAGAAAAACAGCACCTTTGTCACATTTTAAATACTAGCCAAGCTGCTTGCACCAATGATTTCAGAATGATCTCTGAATATATTTGCTTTATAAAAGTATGTTCTGCCTCATTCCAGGTTTGATACCTGCCAGTCAAGGCGTGTCATGACGTCAGTCTCCCTGCAGAGCAACGATCCCGTTAGGAGCAGACGCCGAGGTCTGAGGACACTCCTCAGGACCATTGGCTGGCGCGTCAGAGGGGAGCGCTGGGTGCACATTTGAAAGGGTGCCTGTCAGTGAGGTGGGTTTTTCTTTTTAACCTTCAGCTAAAGTCTTCAATTTGTCCAGCACGCCCAGAGGAGAGGATGCTGGGACTCCTCAGTCCTGATGCATTTTCCTGTCGCAGGCCTTTTTCTTGGAGGAGAAGAGAAGAACCTAACAGGGATGAACAACAGCTCTGTCGAGGAGCGCATGCTGCAGAGGCATCTCCCGAGGTGAGACAGGAGCACTGCGTCCTGGTCCTGCACTGCCCTGCAGCCTCCTACCCTGCACTTTGGTGGAGGCCCTGCTCTGCGTTCCAGTCCCCCGCGCAAGGAGCCAGACCCCAGCGGCTTCCTCAAGGACGCAGCGAGGAAGGGGCTGTGCCGGGAGGGAGCATCCCCCAGCACAGGGGAAGCCCCCGGGACCTGGGAAGGCAGAGCTGCCTCCCCTTGGCTCGGGCACACTCATTCACACACGGGCTGCATGTTATTGCTACTCCAAGAAGAGAGCTGGATCCACTTATTTTTTTCATTAAAATGCAAATTAATTTAATAAAAAGTGGAATTGTAAATTAATGAAGCACTTAAAAATTCTACATAATACAAGGCTAATACTTACTCTGTAGAATCTCCTCCAGTTAATATCACCACTAACTCTCCCAAGTGGGACCAGCCTGGCAGCTCCACCGATCTAAATCAGTCTCTTTGACTAGTGATGGGATCAGCACTCATGAAACGGGCACGTGGCCCTTTTTACCGCTTCCCAGTCCCGGGGCGGTGGGGAACTCTGCCAGGCCCCTCACGCTGATGCACTGGGAAGCAGGGACATTTCCTTTCCCCTTGAAAGAGTAACGTCCCCCTGTAATTCATGGCAACCCGACCGTTCTGAGGCAGGCTCCGGGGGCTGCTGCCCTAAACAGAGCTCCAGCAATGAGCTGCGCTCCCACGACGTTCCGCTGCAATAACACCAGAGCTGCCTCCAGGCACCGGGCTCCCATGGAGGCTTTGGACATATCTGAGCCAGAGACTATGGATCCACTTTTCTTTTTTTTCCTCTTTTTGCTCTAATACAAAGTGCCAGATTCGAGCACTGACTCCAAAGCCAAAGTGCTCCACGTGCGGGCTGTGGGGCCAGTGAAGGGCTGGCAGGAGCCCCATCTCGCTGCTGTCCTGCCTGCAGACAGCCGAGCCGCTGCACGGATCCCCAGCAAGCAGCTGGATTCACAGCAGACCCTGCACCCTCAGAGTTCTGTCCCCTTTCTCAAGGTGGGAGCAGAGACACAGGAGAATGTGCCTTGTCCAGGGCTGGCAAGGGGTCAAATATTGCTCCAATATTACCTTCAGGGCAAATCCATCTCAAGAAAACAAAAAAATGACCTTGAATGCACAGGTGCAAGGCTTGTTCTCTGCACCTTCCCTTCCTAACTCATACTTTTATGGAAACACTGTAGAAAATTCACTGTTAGAAAATTCATCCTTAAAAGAAAGTAGCACCAGAGAAGCCAAGCACACCGAGAAAATGTTGGGCAAAGTGAGTAAGGTATTTTCAACAGGATCAATCCTTCCTGACTTGCAGGTCCACATCTGAGCTCATCACCTTCTGCTTTTTTATAGCAAATGGAGAGAAAAGGCAATTCTGAGAATAACTCAACTCATTCTAAAGTAGGTCAGGTAAACCGCACCAAAAAATTGACCATCCCTCTCTGCCAGCTCTAAAGAGAGTCCAAGCAGACAGCTTTCACGGAGATGTGGCACCAGTACATGTCCAGAGTTGGGTGACATGAATCCTTCCACTCACCTCTCGATGGGACCCTGTTCCCATACCTCAGCCCTCCCAATGTGGAGCTCCTGGTCACACAGGGAGCCCCATGGCTGTATATGTAGCACTACATGGAGCCCCATGGCCATACCTGGAGGCCCATGGCCATACCTGGAGGCCCATGGCCATACCTGGAGCCCCATGGCCGTACCTGGAGCCCCATGGCTGTACCTGGAGCCCCATGGCCATACCTGGAGCCCCATGGCACCCTCAGGCACATGGAGCCCCAGGGGACCTCCTGGCCACTCAGGGACCTGCCAGGCTCCTTTTCCTCTGGCCCCTCAGCAGGGACCACGTAGGCTCCGTGCCAGCATTAATCACCCACCACACTCATTTATTGCCATGTATACACCACTGCCAGGAACATTATCCCTTAAATAAAGCTCACCCACCCTATTATTGTAATGTCAACTCTGAACCTCTCAGATAAGCCCTGCAGACAATTTATAATTACACAGAAGTAGCTCTTGTACACTGCACCAAGGGGCCATCAGGAGAGGATTTCGGTCTTTCACAGAGCCAGTGTTTGACAGGTCTTTTTGCTGTTATTTCATCTTGACAGGTCCTTACCACCTAGCCCCTCCTTTGACTCTACACTCACGCTTTGTTGTGCGATCTCAGGTGAAGAGAGCACGTAATGGGCAATAATTGTGGGCGATTACTGTTTACTTGTTAACTTTGCTTGGCAGAGCAGCTGTGATGGATGCAGGGACTGGAATATTCCCTTTATCCCCTGTAGCACTGAGAGTGAACTGGTGCTTAATTCAAAGGCTGAAATCTATAAAAAAAAGAAGACGAAACCCATCATTAAATTTCTCTTAGTGGCTATGTGCATAATTCATCCAAACACCATCAAATATAAATGGCCTCGTGTCAGGACGAGCAGTACAGGCACAGCAAATCCAGCCTGCTCCAGGAGACAGAACCTGCAAAGCCTCCTCTCACCACATTAATGAGATCAGGCACCCAGGCACTCCCAGGACCAAAGAGCTTCCAGGAGGTTCCTGAGCAGGACACAGCAGTCAGATCGAGCAGCCCTGGTCCCCGACCCTCTGTGCGGGCACTGACCAGCTGCCCTACGGACTGGCAGAGCGGGCAGGATCCTGCCCAAAGCCCCGCTCCAGGGGCCACCAGCCTTCATCCTGCAGCGGAGAGCTGCCCGCTCGCACTCGTGCCCTATGTACTGCCTTTGTTCCCCCCGCCACAGTCTAAAAGCACCGGCACAGATTAGGAAATCCAAATCCTTGTTACTCCCTGCTGCTGTCTGAACTTTGACTGGGAGCTGGATGACCTTGCTTTGGAGAGCAGCCGTGACGTGTTCCACACAAGCAGATGTTAATCTACAGCGGTTTAGCAAAGGCTCGCAACAAGTTTTCTAGCAAGTTTTTTTTTTTCCCAATTATTTGAAAAGCACCAACTTATTTAATAAATCACAGCAAGTTGTTTTGCAAAAGTATCCTTTGAACCATTAGATATTATTGTGAATGCCAATTTTTCTTCCCACCTTGTGGCAGGATAAAGATACCCCACTCAATTTTCATCAAAAGCACATGAAAGCAATCAAGGCTCCTGTAGTTTCTATGGAAATAAGGGATGCAAATTGGGATTGCGTGGTGCCTTTTTTCTTGAATTTATCCATAAAAATGCAAATACTCTTCAACAGATACCGAAATATTTGCCTTGTTCTAAGGAAGGCAAAACATATAGAGGAGGCTCTTTTGTCCACCAGCTCACCTGGCAGAGAGGTTTGACAGCTCATGGAGCACAAGCCTATGGAGGCTGAACCAGCCCTGTCAGCACCAAACAGTGGCAGAGCTGGCTCTGCCGGGAGCAGGCCTGGCCCCAAAGCCGCAGCTTGCCCCACGCAGGGCCCTCAGCCACCAGAGTCGGCAAACAGCTTCTCCCGCCCTTTCCCACAACGCGACCTGCCTCATCCACAGGTACTGTGTAGATCTCTGCCCACAGTGCAAGGCCACGCCAGCCACGCTGGCGCTGAGTTAGAAGAGTCACGTCACCCCTTTGGTGTGGAAAACAGAGGAGCAAAAGGAGCAGCACGAACAAATCACATTCGTAATGCATCTGCTACGCTGCCCTGCCAGCCGCATCAGAGAGGAGTGCACAATGGAGGATCTCCTGCTCCTCTGCTAAGCCTCAGCTTGTCCTGCAGCAGGGACTGATCAAAACCCTGCAGCAGGAGGTTTAATTAATTCCCTTTCAAACCGAAGGATACAGAATAGTTAATGCTAGCAAAGGTCTTTGGGTTATTCCCTGAGGTGCTCTCCTGCTCTCTCCTCTTTTTCTGTAAGCTGTGCGGTGTGCTTTGCACAGCACTCGCCCATAAATAATCCAACAGCTCTAGGAAATGCTGATCGGCAGCGGGGCCCCTTGCCCCCAGCCAGGTCCAGGTGCCCAGCGCTGCGGCACCGCTGCCATCGGAGCCCTTGTGGGAAGCCAGAGCTCGTCCCTGGTGTACGCTCTGCTTGGGCACTTGGGGAAATGTAAAAGGTCAAGGAGCGCTAGCTTGGATCGCCGTGGTTTGCCAGAATTAATGACAAACCCTGGCAACTCAAGTAGTGAAACTCCAAGAGTGAACTAGAGCATGCTGCAGCTGCACAGTTATAAACTTGCAATTAATTAATTGTGCTGTCACTGTATGCACCTGAGAACAACAGCTACATCAAAGAACGGAACAGGGATCAAAATGATTAGTAGATCACTTTACTTACCGTTGAAAGTGCCAATACAGCAAAGACATAGTCTGGCTTAGTTGCATCTGTTCACAGCTCTGGAAGAGAGAAGTCACTCAACAGACCGGGCAGCCCGATTGCTCACAGTGTGGTGGTGGTCCACAGGCTCTTTCTCTTCAAGGGTGCTGAACGCCCCTCTGCGCCTGTTACACTCTCAAGGTGTCCACACCTCGGGCTGCGCTGAAATGAGCCAGATCAGTCCTAGTTGGCTGTGTGGTTTTGCAGACCCAAAGGCCAGCCCCAAGCAGATCCTGAGAGCCCCAGGGGAGCCTGGAGCATGAGCCCGGCTGCCTGGCCACCAGGGTGGACACATCCTGCCCATCACCTGCCCACCGGAGCCGGGGTGGCGCGGGGGGGTCCTGCTGCAGAGGCATCGTGCCACTGGCCACACCAACCAACAGAGACGTCCCAGCACATAGGCAAATGTGTCAGTGGCACTGGTGACAGTGCCCAAGCTCTCCACGCTCCAGCAGCCATTTCCCAAGGTGGAGGAAGTGTCTGGAGGAAGCAGCAGCTTCCGCCCCTGCTAGTGCACAACCAGGCACCTGCAGTAGCTTCTCCGCGCTGATCTAGCCAAGCACAGCTAAATTTATGGTGCAGATTTATAATTTTCCCTAAAGTTATTGGGAAAACACATTCCAGCTGCACCTTGCAAGCCTCCAGAAGGGGCTTGTCCTGCTCTCTAGACAACCTCCCTCCCCCATTAGCAGGCTGAGGGGAGCAGTGAGGAACGCTGTGGATTTTTTTAAGTTTTCAGTCTTGGATTGTTGTCTTTCAGAGAGAAATGCTGCAGCTTAACCATACGTACAAGCTCACTGGAGGAATCACTAATTGATTCCTGGCATACATTAAGCTGGATGCCATGTCTGTGACTATAAACAGTGGCTCTGAGCACAGAGCTGGTCTGTACCGCTGAGCTCCACACTCAAACTACGCACTACTGTCAGGCTGAGGGACACTGGCCCTGACAGGGCCAGCTCCATGAGTCCCTCACAGTCCCCACACTCCTCACCAAGCACCCAGCCTGTGAGGCCAAAAAAGATCTGCCCAAGTTCCCCAGAAGGAAGGGGCTTTCTGGCCTCTAATGTCAGCACTGGAGGAAAGACCCCAGGAAGAGAGGCCAGATCAAGAAGGCAACATCTCCTGAGAAATGGGTTCAGAGCAGTGACAGCTGCCACCCCACCACGAGATGACTCCCACTCTATGGCGAGACAATAACATTGACCTGAGAAGGCACCACAGCACTGTGGCCAGCCACTGGCTGCTGTACACAGACTAGGTGTCCTTCCTTAGAGGTACTTCAGCAGTGAGCTTTGTCTCCACTGTCTCCTGTTTATCACATTGTTTAATTTCTCTTTTTAATTGACTCAGACATTGTTTAATTTCTCTGTTTAATTGGCTCAGACAGAGAGGCTGCAGGCAATGTCATTCTCACATCATCTCTCGGAAGCATCGCAGGCATGAGGGTGACATTATTGGTCATACGCAGCGAAGTTCTGCAGCATCCCTACAGATCCACGCCCAGCTGGGAGTGAGGAGGCGGGAGCAGAGCACAGACATAAATCATAGATGTTTGCAGGACAAAGGCTATTAGCAGGGTGCCATCCTGGCTTGTGAGGGAACTGCTTTCATTTAACATACATGTCGACAAGTGAGACAGCAGGTAGAATGAGAATTCAGCACAGCACACAGATGACACCACTATCTACATCATTCAAATCCAGAAGTGCCCAGAGGGACCTTCTGAGGCATCTCACAAAGTGAGGTGAAAGCAAGTAAAGACAGTGAGTAACAAAATCTTGCCACTACACGCAGTCTTAGAGCAGCCACTGCAAGGTCTCCCTAAGCTACATGATTTTCTTCATTGACACAGATTCAACAGATACCTGAAAAAATACTGAAAAAATGTTCCTTTGTATTTTGAAAAGTCTTGCCCTGTATTTCTCCAGTCACAAGAAGTACTTGAATGAATGCATTTCCCTCTCTAGGTTCAACAGGTACCATACAACGGCCATTTCATCAAGCCTGGTTTGATGGACTCAGATAATTCAGCAAGTTGTTTTCCACGCTGGAGTCTTTCAGTGGGTGCTGGACCAGACTGGAGCAACTAAAGGGGAAAAATGCAAGTTCTGACTTTCTCTGGAGAACTGCGAGTATTTGGAGACCTGCAGCACTGCTCATGGGAAAGATTTTTAATAGCTTTGACCTCCGTGGGTCTGCACAGCCTCCTTTTGTCAAAAAGTATGTGTGGAAGAGTTCTGGAAAAGAGCTGAAAACAATAGCAATGTTCTGCAGACTGCTGAGGGAGTTACAGAGAGCTTCCTCACACTCCTGGATTGTCGTTCCAAAGTTTAGACCATTAGCATCACCAGGTGTCCGGTACCTTATAATCAGGAAGGGCAAATAATCGCTGCTCAGGAGGCAATATAAATATTTGTTACTGCAGATGACTTATAAATAAATCATTTGAAATGGCAAAATTAATCGGACAATTCCTATGACAAATAAGCATTTGATCAGCTCTGCCCGAACCACAGTGGCCAGCCAGGCTGCCCATGAAAAATCCCTGAGGTTTATGGAAAGAAATACCACTTGACCGCGGGACACGCAGGCACAGAGAGACGTGGCCAGGTCATCAGCTGTCCAACGCCCGCGCCGCAGACCGGGCAGATTGCAGCAAGAGCAGGGCGGCCGCGGCGCGGGCAGCTCATCCCAGGGCACGTGCGGATCCGCCGGTGCCCCGAGCCCTGCCCGGGCGCTGCCCGCACCAGGCACCCCTCGGCACAGCCGGCGTTGCTGCCAGCGAAGGGGCTGTTGCCAGCTGGGTGCCGCACATCGTTTTCAGATGATGCCACGTTAACCTGATCAGGGGTTTGTTTTTTTTCCAAAACCACAAAATGAGTGTGTGTCAATCTAATAGTGCTGTGTATGCCGTGTCTCATCTGTATTCAGTGCATCACCGAAATATGGAGAAGAAAATAGCCCCTGAAAATAAAAAGTATGAGAGATAGGAGGAGACACGAGCCATGAAAAAGGCAAACAGCTCCCTGCCTGCATCCTGACTTCCCAGCGCCTCTGTCACTCCCACACCCTCAGAGCTGCTCTCTACAGCTCTTAGTGGGTTTGGACTCATCAGTGCTCAGAAACATTAATATAATCTGCTCTGAGATGTGCACATATTATCCATACTGAAATGTAAAATTGGCAGGAAGAAGCATAATTTTGGTGATGTTTTTTCCTTTGTGCATTTTAGCTCAGAACAATCTAATATAAAAAACTGCGATTCTTACCTCCGATAGCTTAAATGTCAGTTTTCTATTATTTTTACAGTCTGTTCTCAAGGGATATAAAGGGCACTACATCGCACTCAGCAGTGAAGAATCACAGGGCTTTTCCTTTACGTGGTGGCAGAATGAGAGGCATCACCCACGACGGGGGGAAGTAACGCCTTTCCCACCCTCTCCCCACAACCACAGGCTGGAGCAAGAACAGAACTTAGTAAGGATGGGACAGTGAAGATCCTCCAACACACAAGGATGCATCAGAAAGCCTCTTTGTTGAACTGGAGTGGCTGAAAGACTTGTAAATGCTGAGGATGAGGAATGTAGCCACGGTGAAAGGGGCAGCCCGTCGTGGGAGTGTTAGATCTTGGTGGTGAGATCAACAGCTGGTAGGACCCTAGGTCCCTGTGACCCTGGCAGGTAAGGGGGGCACTGGTACTGTAAAACTGCAGGATTGTAAGATTGTGAGATTACCACAAAAACCCAAGCATGTTCCAGAGGCCACTGCTCCCAGGCAAAGCACGGTCCCACGGGATGAGGGCTGGCACCCACTCTCTGCAGCCCCACGGCCAGGAAAACCTGCAGAAACTGCTGCCAAGCAGGGATGCTGCGAACAGCACGTCCCTCAGTCGTATTCCACATCCCTGGCACCTTCATAAGAAACGTTAACTCCACGAACTCCTCTTGGGCTGGGACGTTTGTGAGGAAGCAAGGATCCCTTGACAAGAAAAGATGTTAATGCCTCATTTGCATATTTTAGGAGGAAGCTCCCTATGAAACCACGTAAGTGCAATTTCCCTACTCTCTCCAAATCCCCAGCCAATGCAACAAAATCTTGTTATTCAGCTTACGCCAAAAGCCTCCAGCACCTCCCCCAGGATGGGAGGATTATCTGAAGCCAGAAGGAGAAATTGGCAGGTCAAACTTCTCCTCATATCCAAGAATTTCATGGTCTGATTTTTATCAAGGAGTTCTAATGTCACAAACAAACCAGCAACGCCCCTGGCAATAACGGCGAGGCCGCGGTCCCTGCAGCCCGTGTGATGGGGGATGCAGGCGGTGCCGCTGCCGGGAAGCAACAGCTAATCCCGGTGCTGGCAAGGAGCAGCGATGCAGCGGAGGGAACGTCCATCCGGAGGGGACTGTGCAGCACCAGAGCCACCCTCTCTGGGGCTGCGCCAGCCCAGCATGAATCCAGCAAAGGCTGGGCTTGGACGCGGGTGTGCTGCTCTGCCCCTCGCTCCTCTCTCCGGCTGTGTCGGGCCGGCCCAGGCTGGCATGCAGTGGAATTTTCCGGTCTGCTGTGAATATTTTCTACTCTGTCAACCTTTTATTTAAATGACATTTGGCTGAGTGCTAAAAGTACGATATTGAAAATCAATAAGTGGAAAGTGTTTGAAAGCCAATCTAAATCAAATATTACAATACAGTGAAGTTAATCATCTGAAATTAACCTTATAACTGCTTGAATCACTCCAATCTATAAAGAAAATCAATATAGGCATATCAAACCTTGCTCCAAGCTGCTGTCTGTTCCAGCTGACCATGCAAATGGAAAATAATAGCCAGTGGATGCTTATTGCTCCTTATTATATGTTAACACTTCACATGGGGCTTAGATGGTCAGACAAGGATTCCCGGGGGACACTTGGCCGTGAGATGCAGGCAAAGGCTCCTGCTCTAAAGAGGCATCACAGCAGCAAATCCTGTCCAAGTTCCTCTCACGGCTGCTGATTTCAGAGCGCCAGCCAGAGCCATGAGTGACTAACAGGCTGTTTCACGAGGAGAATTGATTGTCCCTGGATGAAAAACAGCTGCTCGAGCACAGCACCCTGCACCCTCCCAGGCTCCAGCTCAGTCCCAGGCTACACCCAAGGAGCTCCCCACATCCTGTTGGTGAGCAGACCCAGCTCCGGGCACCACACACAGATAGGCACAGGGTTCCCCACCAGCACTGTAGGCACAGCGCCCACAGCCACCCACCCAGCAGCACCCCTGGGTGCCCGCACCGCGCTGTGCGGGTGTCCCGGGACGTGTCACCACAGCGGTCTCAGACGTAAGCACCACTGACGTGGCAACAATGCCTCCCAGGGCGTTCGCCCCGCCTGGAGCAGCCCTGGATGAATCCCTGTCTGCCAGCGAGCAGCTCTGAAGCACGGGGTGTTATTAACCCACCCCAGTGGGAGCTGCAGCCCAGCAGTGGGGGCACAGAGCGACCACCATCCCTGCCTGCTGCAACTCCAAAGTGGCCATCAACACGGCATTTGCTAGGAGGCTCTGGGATATGACAGTGATAAGTGCTTTGATAGCAGATAGAATCTATAAATAACAACAGCTTCTTTCAAAAACCTCATTTTAAAATAATGAAGACATTTCGTAAAGTGACAAGTGTCTCAAATGTTGATAGTAAAATCTGGGGGAGGCTCTTTTTGAAGTCTCGGGAACAGATGCAAGGAGTGAGATCTCAGCAGCAACCTGCATAGCCTCAGGAGCCCGGGATTAGTCAGAGCCAAGCAGAGTGATCACAGGCTTTTCCAGATGCTCCTCGTGGGCCCCAAATTCAAAGATGAATGAAGGTTCATGAGCAGATGCCATTGTCCAGGCACAAGTGTGGTCACTTTGAACCAGTCCCACCAGTGCCCAGAATAAAGAGCAGCGCTCACCTCCCAGGTTCCCTCACTGGCAGACCTCCCCGTGCGCACCAGCTACCCAAGGACAAAATATTTTCTGCACTACAATGTAAGAAGAAAATAGCACCAGTTCTCTAGCTGCCAACCTGGCAGGTGTCAGCTCCCGGCTCTTACTCTGATTCCCCATCCAGGCCAGTCTGAGGGGACGATACCTGCACAGCCACACCAACACCAGCAGGGTTTCAGTGACCACCTCCAAGGCCAGAGCTCTTCCCCGCCGGGGTGGCTGGCAGGACGGTTGTAAGGTGGTGGATAACACGTGGTGAAGGGAAGGTATGCGTGGCCACTGCTGACTGCAGCATACGCTTGTGGATCATTTCCTTTTAAACTCAGATGGGACAAAGTTTGAAGGAAGCAGGAATTTTTGTCATCTGGGTGCAGGACTCAAGGCTGGGCTTAGGGTGGCTTTGCATCTTCCTTTTAATCTCCTAAAGCTTGTGAGAGCATTGCTGTAACCTCGTCCCTGTCAGAGGGAAGGGACCTGCATGGCACCCAATGCCACTGTCCCTTCTGGGCTGCTGGCACAGGACAGGCAGCAGCACAGAACCGAGGGGCACCGTTTGGGTCAGATCACCATCAGCCCAAAGACAAGCAGGGCCTGGAGGCATCAGCATGTGCTGGAGGAGCCCAAGTCTCCTACCTGGGAGAGGCCTTGGAGGACGGTACCCTACACCTAGCCAGCCAAGAACCAGCTGCTGCTGCCAGGGCACCACTAAACCACGTCCCTCAGCACCACATCTCCACGGCTTTGGAGATGACACGCTGCCCCAGAAAGAGGATGGAGAACAAGCACCAGAGCAGGCAGAGCCCATCCCAGAAGTGAACACGTCGGCTGGTAGGCTGGAAAAGCTGTTTGAAGCAGCAGGTTGCCACAGAGTGATTAAGAATGGCCCTTTGATACCTGCAATGCACTTCAATGAGTTTCCCGCAATACAGATACATCCCTTGGGTTCCCATGGAAAGGCCTTGCACAATCCTTCCTTGGCCTCCCCTAAAGAGACATCAAGATGTGTAAAAAATGCTTCATTTTTTAATACTTTAAGCTGAAAGGGTTTTAAATAGCTGGGAGCTTTTCAGTGCTTAAGAATCTCTTCATTTCTTTAAATTACAAGGAGGCACCGTGTTTCCAGGATCAATACTCAGAATTTACAAACAAGTCTCCAGCCCGAGCAGCAGAGCTCGGCTCTGCAGAGGGAGAGCCAGCAGAAGCTTTCTGTGCAGGCTGCAGCACAGGGCAGTCCCGGCTGTGCCTCTGGCAGAGCCAAGCTCTGCACATCACAGGAGGCTGCTCTTGTGTGTTAGGATTTCTTTGAGACTTTGAGCTTTAGTGTGGGTAGAGTACAGAGTGGCCAGGACAGAAGCCATGGGTTCCTGCCACAGCGCAAAGAGTAAAGAAATAGTTATTAGAGTAAGGGCAAGTGTTAACACCCAGGGCCCTCAGGGTTGGTATTGCCCTAACATGAACGCTGCCACAGAGAGGAGAAGGGGATGGCTGCCCCAGTCCTGGCTCTGAGCCTCAGCACCTCCTGCACACACCCTCCAGAAGGGCAGCTGGGATGAAGGCCCCTGGAGCTGGTGCTGCAGCGAGCTCTCCCTCATCACCCACCCCAGCCCCAGTGACTCCCAGTGACCCGCAGAGCAGGGTCAGGCTTGGCAGCCTTTCCTCCGAATCCGCGCAGCCGGTCTCTGCCAGCACGCCCCAGTGCACCGGGAGGCAATGCAGAGATGAACCGGGCGTGTCAGCAGTGACACAATCGTAAGACAGAAGGCAGGCTTTTGCCCAATGTCACTAACACCATTTACAGCCTATCGGAGGGGACAGTTGTCCCATTAAGAAACCAAAAGACATTCTGGCTTTCTTCAGCCTCGGGGCTTGGAAGCATGAAGCATTTACTGCCTAATTAAATTTTAATATACTGGCAGAGTAGAGCTCTTCTTGCGAATCTGTATTGGACAGTGTGCCAGATTGTGCAGAAGAAGAGCAGGCTGAAGCTGCCCGCGGCCACCGGCACCTGCTCCCGGCTGGTCCCCAGCACGGGGAGCACAGCGGCCGCGGCATCAGCTCCCAGAGCCGCCCTTGGCTTCCACACACCGCCCAGGGAGTTTGACTTGCCCCACAGCAAAAGTGCAATCTGGAAAACAGACGTGAGAAGACCATGACTCTGGAGGCACAGTGGAGGGACGGTGCTTCCCCAAGGGGATCTGAAGGACAGGGATGGAGTCAGGGACCTGGCTGCTGTTTGCAGGGCACTGCTCTGCTGTGTGCCCGCACATGCGGTAGTCTCATATTTGAGTTTGTTATTTTTTCTCCACTGTTCGCTAATAGGCTACATCTGAGGCCAAGTGGCTCTCTCTTCCTAGCAGTGCTGCTCTTTTTCGCTTGCTCACTGAGGACTCCTCTGTGGGCTTCTCTGCTTGTTTTTGACGGGCAGATGGCTGTCAGAAGGTCTGACCCTGCTCCAGGGAGAGGTTAACACCTCGCACCAGCTTACGGTGTCCCGGGCACATGCTGGGAAGCTGCTCTCTTCACACTCCCTTTTTAGCCCCAGCAGCATCTGCAGCACAGCACATGGCCTCCCTCCACGCATGACCCACAGAGCTGGGACAGTCCCTCGCCTGCCCTTGCTTTGCCAGACCAGAGCTCTGCGCTGGGGTCAGCCTTCTGAAAAACACCTGCTTCTGCATCTCCTGGTCTCGGCTCTGCTGCCCCACACACCAGGGTACAAACAGAGAGCCCATCAGACGAGCTCACTGCTCCTGGATGCCCCTTGTTAATTCTGCCATGACCTCAGCCCTTGTCCCAACACCCTCGGCTCCTTGTGAGATGGTGGGGACCAGAAGCCAAGTGCCATCACAGCCTGGGCACAGCCCACTGTGTGGACATGCTGCGGCAAGCAAGCGGCTGGGACCACTTGCATGTTGCCAAGGGAGCCAAAGGACCAAGGGTCCCCAGCCATTACTGCCTTGCTAAATAAATGCCTGAAAAACACCCCGTGAGTTGTCACTGACAGATGGCAAGAACCTGGGACAGGTCCTGGTTCTAAAAACACTATGATTTTTAAATGGGTGACTCATGTGTTTTCATTGTGCCACAGCTCTCCCACCGTGAAGCTGCCTGCAAGAAATGTTCACACAAGCTTCCAGAGCACTGCGCTGAAATAAGGTGCTGTCAAAACAGCATATATTTGTGCAGCTGCCACAAGGAGTTGTTATTATTGTATTTTTCTTTAATAGAGAGACAAGTGTGCTCCGGCCCACAGACTGGTAGCGATCGTCTGTGGCGGTGCTGGGAAGCAAGAGGGAGGTCGGAGAGCCCAGGGCTGCCACCGGCATTAGGCAGAAACAAAGGGCTGAGGCTCAGGACTAAAGCAGAGGAAGCCAGAGCGTTCCTGCTGGCCAGGTCACAGGTCCAAATGGCTTTGGAAATGCTCCGGCTGTGGTGGGATGTACTGTGGAGATGCAGACACCAAACACCGGGCACTGCTTCCTCTCAACACGCCCATGTCCCTCCCCGCAGAGCACTGGGGGTCTGCGGGCACGGCCACCCGCCCCGGAGCTTGGGCTGGACAGGAGAAAGCTTGCTCCACACAAAGGGATCAGCCAAACACACAGCTCCAGAAAAATCCCTGCTGGCCACTGCTCACTCCCCCCACGTGCCATGCACAGACACGCACACATGTGCGCACATGCACAGACACGCGTGCGCACGCACACAGACACGCGTGCACACACGCAGCCTCTTCATAGCTGCCTGCACACAAAGCAAAGCACCAAGCAATTGAGTAAGTGTAACACTCAGTTTCAGTCCAGCCAAGGAACAGCCGGTGTTTGATCAATATTTTCCACAACAGCCACTTCCATGTGATAAATGCACTTATGGGGAAGAGGAACAAATTAACCTTCTGGTGCAGATGGCAGCTACTGCCTGGGAAAAAAGATGGCTCAATTCAGCAGGGAAGCAAGGGAAGGGCCACGGCCAGGATTCCTGCAAAACTGACCGTACGAGGCAGCATCTGTGAAGCATTAATGGAAAACAACCCCAGCAGTGCCCACCCACCCATGCACGGGGCAGCTGAAACCGCGTCAGTCACAGCGAGTGTCCCCTGCGTGTCTCAGGGAGCAGCAGGCTCTCCTGCAGGGAGCCGCCAAACCAGTAGATAATGTATATACTTGGGGCAGCTGATAGATGAAGACAACGGCGGAATTGTGCTGCAGCACTGTGCATGTGGGAAGATAAAAGGCATCTCAAGAAGTGCTTCCCAACATCAGTCCTTCCACTGGTGACAAACTGTTTGGAGTCCGGATAATTCAGCCGCTGGCTGTATCAGAGATTACATCAGAGATTTCTCACCCACAAGGAAGAGGATGCAAATGGCAGTGAGGAGAGACCTGCTGAAGGGTACAAGTGTGAGAGGTACCATGCACAGGAGTAGCACAGCCCCAGGAAAACCCCGAGTGAGGGTGCAGAAGACTGGAGAGATAGAAAGGCAATTGCCGTTGCAAGAAGAGGAAAGGCCAACAGACCCAGCACACAGCAAGTCCCTTCTTTGGGCTAGCTGTCCATAACCTGGACCTTAGGATGGGAGAAGGCAAGATAGACTTCCCAAGCAAAAACATAATACCCAAAAGATGGAGAGAAAGATCAAAAATCACATGAGGATGAAGACATCCATTTCTATGTATCTCTGACCCCTTAGGTTATTTTTCACTCTTCTCCCAGCAGCAAACACAAGGTGAAAATAAGCTTTTCCTCCACTGCTCTGCAATCCATCATGAACTTGAAATTGTCTGTATCTGAAAGTAACCTTGTGCAGCATCAGCCTCAGCATCAAGAGCACAGCAAGCAGGATTCAGGATCAGATCCTGGTCTATAAGCTGTCCAGCAGCCCGGTTTCCCTTCTGAACTCTGCCACCGCTGTCTTGCATGGCTTGTGTTCCTATCACTCTCAATACAGCAACAACACCATGGGATGCTCAGAAGCCAGGCCCTCTGCAACACTCCCCTGGGCTGGCTGGGCTTCCTTCTGTAAGATCTAACCAGATTTTGCCTCCTGGAATGAGTGACAGAGGAGTTGTAGGCTCGCATCCCACAAACACCTCTCTGCTACCAGCAAAGTGATTCTGTGATTCTGTGAAAGTGCAGTCCCAGGTGCTCCAAGAGATAGCCAGAACCGTGTCCATCACAGCGCGCTGCTGGGGGCATTGCCCGCCAGGCAGCCCGGCCCGAGCGGAGCAGAGATGCTCAGCCCTCCACCCGCACGGTCAGAGGAGAAACCCCGCGGCAGGCAGCGCAATGGCACGCTGCCCAGCTCTCGTCTGCCCTCCGCACAGGGGCTCCTGACCTGCAAGGTCTGAAAACCTCCTCTGAAAGAGATGATGAAGAAAAAAAATGGAGCACACATGACCCAATAATGGTGAACTGCAAGGAAGAGGGGTCAAAAAATTCTGCTATAAGAAGATGAAAGCCAGTTCATATTCTGGTTTCCTGCTGAAACACATATACAGGGTGTGATTTTGCTGGAAATTCATTAATTTTCCACATATTCCCAGGAAGTTAATTTATCAACGAGTAACTGCACAAATAGAACAGGCAAAAATGCTGAAAGTAGATTAAACATTGATGTAAGTATATATTGATTTGAACATTCCTGTGCCTTTGCTTGTGACACATCAATAAAATTAAATAATATCTTAATAAAATGTCTTGGTAATTATGTCTTTTCCCTTGGGTAAGTGTGCCCTCCAGCAATGTAATTAAAACCAAAATTACATTAACCCTCCAGTGACCATTTGACAAAAAATTAAGAGTCTAGAGAGTTCTCTGAGCTCTCACACCCAGACAGATCATGCTCAGCGTGCTCGATCGAGCTCTTGCACTCGCCTGAACACCCCACTCTCATTCAGACAGTGGCTTGAAGAAAGGCTGCCCTCATCTGCAACATTCAAATACCAGGAAAGTCAGGTCTCTGCTCTGTCTGGGAAAACACAAGTGGCTTGAAGGTCTGTCCTTCCAGCTCTGGGAGGACCTGGCTCTGAGCCCTGCTGATCATCCCCTGCACAAGCACTCCTGTGGTGTTTGAGCAGTGACAAGCCAGAGACAGGCCACAGGTACCTTCTCCAGCACAGAGCAGGACACAGCCCATCGGCCAAGGGGCATCTCCACCATTGTCACAGTCACAATGCTCCAGATAGACTCTGCTTGAGGCCACCAGGCTGACTTCCCCTTCCCTGGACCCAGGGAACCATGACAAAGACAGTGGTTCCCCAAGACTCCAGGGCAAACAGTGTTGACTGGAGCCACACCTGGTGATCACCCTGTGCTAGCGTGGCACTGGTCCCTCCCAGGAGAAAATCCATTTGCCAGAGAGATGGACAGGACAGATGGAATGGAAATTAGCATTTACCAAGAGATATTAGACAACCATTTTAAAATTTTGACGACTTAGTCTAATTCTGGGTCTTGCTGACTGTGCAGTGAAGAGACATGGATCCCAGCTTCCCCCACTTGCCACATGTCCCATAGAGACCCAAACTCAGCCCAGGGATGCTGGAGAGGCTCCCAAGTGGCATCTCAGAAGGCCACTATGTTTGCAACTGTTTCTTGCCTACAGGAAGTTATTCCATTCCCTAGTTGCACTGTTTCTGAAGGGTGGCTGGACCGCTGCTGTCCTTGCTTACAATTTCCAGTCAACACCAGCCATGAAATGCCAGATAGCCAAGGCATTGCATCTGTCTCTCTCTGCAGGATTTTGGCCATGCTCCAAATCCTGGTTTCCGGCACCTTGTTCTTCACAAACCGCTCGTTTCCAACCAAACAGTCTCTTCTGGTTCCCCTGCTCTGCCAACACCAGCACAAAACCCTCTGCCTCCTGCTCCCATGCCCATCATCTGTTCTCTCCACGATGCAAGGTCACAGTCAGACAATCTCACGGGTTAGGAGCTGGGGTGAATGGTGTGTGAGCTCTCCGGGGCAGAGGCCAGGCTCTGTGTGCTCTGCTCCGAGCCTCCTGTGGTGGGGTCCTGGCAGCCCAGGTCTGGAGACCAAGTGCCTGCAGGCAGCCAGGCACTCGGGCTCCCACCCAGCTGCTCGTGGCCAATGGTGCAATGTGAATGCAAAGCAGCAGCTTGCTGGCACATCAGGCAGAAAGCGGCAGCTGAAGACCAGGTGCAAGGACACTCGCCACTGCTTGCAGGAACGCCCCTGACATTCCTGAATCACTGGCTGGGCTGGCCCAGCTTGTGCAGGAAGGAGGCATGTGCCTGGACCCCACCAGAAGCCCCCTCCTCACACTGGCACATGGGCACTCACCACAGCTCTGCCCCACGAGCAGCCGTTTGGAAACATCACCAAGAAACTCTGTAATTCACAGGAGCACTCGGATCGTGTAAGAGAGCCCATCATTAGCACCCGAGGTGGCAAAGTCCTTTCCCCTTTGGCAGCGAGGAATGGCCGCCCTCCCACTGACGGAGACACTGACAACGTGACCTTTCAGGAACCAGTGAGTAATCTGTTTGCTCCAACTCTGCTGTGTCACACTGTCAGCTTGTCACCAGAACTTGCCACTCACATAACCTATTAGTTGTCCAATTTGTCTTCCTGTCATGGACCTTGACGCCCAGCCCAGTGACTCTGTGCATTTTTAATGCTCTTGTTAGTTAATAAAGCACCACTTTGAGGAGTTGATGGGTCTTCTCTATCACAGCACATCTCCCTCCTCAGCACCCAGCATGTCTCACCATGCTGCAGCACCTTGACAGAGCTGCCCCACGGGACAGGAATGCATCTGCCACAGCCTTGAAGGGGCTTCCATGCAAAAAACATCTTCCATGCAAAAGCCATGTTCCATTCTGCTCAAGAGATCTGCTAAGGTTAGACAAAGGCACCTCCTCTGCCTCAACCAGAGCTGGGCATGGTCTCCACCACCTCCACGGCACAACAGAGGGTCTGGAGCTGGACAGACCCCAGCTCGGCTTTTGTACCTTTTGCTTCACTCTAAGCTGCAAAGAGAAGGAGGTTTGCAGGCAAGTCCTGTGTGAGAAACAAGTGCAGCTGAGCTCTGCTGGCTGCAGGGATGGAGGGATGCAATGGCGACCTGGACCAGCTTCGGTGACAGCTTCAGCAGGAGAAGAGGCAAACAGGGACTTGGAGGGTGTGTTATGTCTGATCAGAGGCTTTTCCTCCTGACCTGATGCTGTGATGGGGGGTGAAGGTGGTCATTGTGTCACACAGATGCATTTATTTCCTAGGTACCATGTCCAGGACCCCAGAGTAGCTTCATCAGGTGCTAGACCCATAACTCTGAGGACTGGAAGGCAGAAGGTTCCCCTATCCCCAGGAAATGATCACAGCTCCAGATCTGAGCCGGACCCAACAGAGCAAAGCCTTTACATCTTGGCTTATATCACGCAGCATGCTTTGAGAGGTGACTATACCCTGTGCTGTGCTTCAGCGGGTGTTTTCATCTGAAGGCCTTGCAGAGCTGTGCAGCCATTCATTAGTAAAGAACTTCCTGGCACCGTCGGCTAATGAGAGAGGGGAGCCAGATGAAAAACCCATTCCTGAAAACCAGGATCAATCCTGAATTCACAGCAAAGCTTTTTTTCCTGCTTATTAGGTTTGGAACTAAAACAATCTGGCCAACTACTGTGCTGCTTTGCATATCTAATACACAGATATTTGTAGACTCAGATGCAAATACAAAATGAACCTTTAGTCATATAGCGAAGAGTCTGGAGTCTCTGCTTACTTAACTTTTGGCTGAAGTCCTTATAATACTGTGTGCTGTACTTCATCAGGCATTTAAACTCCACAGTTAAAACCGTGCTATGACATTTTACACCTGACTTAACCAGCACTAGATTATCAGTTGTAGGCCTTAGAGTGCATTTTTTACAACTTGGTTTTCTCCGAGCTTGCATTACGGGGCCCTGGAAACCCACTGGGACTGAGAAGCCTCAAGACAGTAGCAATGTAACCTTACAGTTCTTGGTGTGCTAGTACAGACCATTAGCTGCAGATGTCCTTCTGAAGATCAAGAGCACTTCAAAGCCTTCCAAATTCCTTCCTAAGCTCCAGAGGCTTGGAACATTTGCACAGCTTACGCCAGCTGACCTTGATTCATAAGGCAGCACTCAGATTCAGACTAAAACTTCTCCTGAAAGTAGTTTAAATGTCTCCCATTCTCTGCTATGAAATAATCAGTAGACTTCATCTGCACAAATTTGCAAAGCTATAATTTTTGGTACTCTGTCTTGTAGCAAAAGCAAAGCCTTGATGCTTTATCTGTAAAATTGTTATGTCTATAAAACACTGAGCTCTACACAAAGAAGGTGCTATATGCAACAAGGGTTAAGAATCACAAAGATCTAGGGGAATTTCTGTTGCTCACAGACTAACTGGGCAGCTGTAAGTGGACCAAACATTCCCGTCCCTCTTAATGCCACACCTGGCTGGAACCCCCAGATCCAAGGACTGGAAGGTACCCCCCCATGCTTGTCACCATCTCCAGCCATCCTTCCTCCTGCCAGCATAGAGACCCTATGGCCTGACTCTCCAGCTTCTGTCCTATGCATGCCCAGAGAAGGTCCTAGCAAAGGCGGAAGCTCAGCAGAGGTGCCAGTGAGGATCACACCACTCGTTCAACACTTGTGTACCACAGGATGGGCTGTGGGTCTGGAGAGGAACAGGAGCTGCCCTACAGGAAAAGGCACAGGTCAAGAATGAAGATACTTGAGGGCAGTAACACAGCAGTCAAAGTCACAACCCAGCTGCTCTACTGATTTATCTTCCAGTGAGGAAATGACATTTCATTCCTGCACAGAAACACTTTTCTAGACAAAATAGATTCATCCAACTCTCAACCTATTGAATGACAAGAGAAGAGCAGCAAAGTTGAATGTCCAAAGTTGCTGTTTGTTCTGCCATGAAAGCTTGAAAATTCATTTATCTGGTGAGAATTTTCTGTGTGCTGAAGGTCTTGATTTTTTTTTTAAACCTCTTATAGCCTAGAAAGTCATGACTTCTGTGTCAAGGTGATGATCTTCACCTGCAAAGACAGCAGAGGCACAAGTGTGTTTCATGTGCTAGAACACTGCTGTAACGAAGGGATTCCTCTACCACCAGTGCATTAATGCAAAGAACTCAGAAGACAGTATGATGGGCAAAAGCCATATGTCACAGCATTTAATGGCTCAAGGGCTCTCACAGACCATTGTCTTTACAACAAACCTGGGGGAAACTCCCCATTCACTGTCTGTAAGACAGCAGTCGACAGGTTCCTGTTCTTCCTGACGCTCTTGGGACCAGGCAGCAACGTACATCAGTATTTGCAAGTTCCAAAGAAACACTGAAAATAATTACAGATTTCTGAGGACTGTCATTAGCTAATTTGCAAATATTTTAGTGAGTGACCATGCTTTGGAATTTCAGGATCCCTGATGGTTCCTTTTGTCAGGGCTTACTGTTATAATATTAGTAGCAAAATAATTCAAATTCTGATAATTTAAATGCTTCATGAAAGAAAAAACAATCCCATTGCATCTGCACTGTCCAGGGGCACTGGAATCCTCCGGGGAGCCAGATACTTAATCTGTGCCTGAGAATTTGGAAGGACAGGAATCCCTGGCACACCAAGCTCATGCTACCTCTTTCCACCATGGATCTCCTGATTTACTGGAGTGACAACAAGGACAATTCACTTTGTTGTTTTTAAGCAAATGAATTATCTCTTGCACAAACAGGACAGCCCAAAACTGGAGGAACTAACACCACAACAACAACAGAGCAGACGGCTCAAGCAGTGTCAGTGGCACAACGACATTCTGCTTCAAAGATGGAAAACCAGCACAAATAGCAATGAGTTTTCATGGCCTGGCAGCTCCTGCCAGTTACAAGTTCATAGAAGGGCATCGATCTAAGATGAGTTTGCTCAGTGTCAGCTGTGATGGTGCTATATGGGAAATTGATTTCTTCTCTAGTACATTCTCCTCCAATGGAAGCTGGCTCTCTCCATGGTGATGGGATGTGCTGATCAGTTTAACAAGCTGCCGATGGGATTATGCAGAATCATTTCATCGGTTTTCAGTAGCTGTGTGAAATGGCATTTGCCAGAAACACAAGTCTGCGTAGACCTAACTGAAAAGGCAATGAGATCTGAGCCTTAACACCTTATGCTAAAGAGGAAACGACACACAGAGCCTGAACATCTTCAATATTTCAGAGTGGAAAAGTCCAGCTTCCGCAGAAGGTGGGCATCCCTGGAGCAGCCAGGCTTTCCAGAGCAGGGAGGGATTTCTAGCAGCATGCATAATAGAAACTTAATGGCAACACACCAATGAGCAACTGCTGAAGCAGCGGCTCTGGAAGGCTGGTCAGCCCACTTGCATCCAACACCGTGCTCCCTCCCGCAGAGACACGTGTCTGCACGCACCAAGGAAAAGAGGAGGAAGGTTGCTTCTTGACCTTCACTGCTGTCAGGACCCTAAAAAAAAAGAGCTCAGGCCCTCCTAGTGAAAGGTGAACAGCTCACCTAACTTCATAAAAAAAAATAGCAACATTAGTTATTTCAGCCTTCCAGGGCAGGCAGAAGACAGATGAAAGGAATAAGGCACGCTGGGAACATCAATAAATTACTGCGCCCTCTTACTGGCTGCAGTATTCAATAGTTTAAAATGTTTTCTGGTGCCTTAGGCAAGCAGAAGATTTGCAGAAATGCTGAGCCCGTTGCCCGTGATGTATCATTGTCACTCATCAGCTGCTAAGTTGCATTTCCTCTTCCTTTCCATGCAGTGTGTGTAACTCTGAGCGGCCGCAGCAGTGAATTAGAGAGATGATATCTCCAGGCTAGCACCGGCTGCCTGGTGACTAAGTGTCAGGAGGACAGGCCCATTTCTGCTACTCAGAGACAGATGGTTGAACGCCAGAAAGACCTGGGTGCAAAGAAAGGGACGTACTTCAATTAAAGAGTCACTGATTACCCTAGAAGAACCAGACATCTTCACAGGTGATGTGACCTTCCTGTCTGCATGCAGACCTCCCTGACCTGCCAGGGGACAAGAGGGACCCTGCTCCCTCTTGACATGAAGACTCACATGTCTGCAAGGAGTGACATGCCTTGCAGCCATGTCCCGAGGCCCCTTACTCTGCAGCTGCATGGGAAAGCAGAGGTTAAGGCTCAGGTCTTCACTACTAACAAGCAGCGGCTAGGGAGTCACAGACTGCATTTCTGTGGCTCGGCTTGCCAAGCTCAGCAGCCCCTTGAGCAGCTTAGTGGTGCCTCAGAGGAGGGCAGCAGGGTCATGCTGAGGCCAGCACCAGCAGCAGCTTCCAGGTTCTTCAGGGGCACTGGCTGGGAAGCACGTTCTGTCCTGGTGACACCATCTTCTGTCTGGTGCAGCATCTTCAGCAGCAACTGACACCAAGGGCCAAAGCACTGGGGAGGGATGCTGGCCTGTCCCCAGGTCCTCCCACTGGACAAGGACAAGTGGCAGAGCAGGGATGGAGAGACAAGCACACCAAGAGCAGAATCTGCCCCATGGCATGTTCTAAACATGGTTTCTGTTGAGGGCAGGATGGCTGAGCCCTTGCCAAGGGGGACCCAGGTGCTTGCTGCCCTGTGGTGTCAAAATGGGCTCATTTTTCTGGGAAGAGCTCTGCGTCTGCTTGTATGTAAAGAGCCCCTGGAAGCCCCATGCGTGTGGAGGATGGTTTGTGAAGGACTTGGTCTGGCCCCAGAAGGTGTATGGGATGGGCCAGCTCACACCAGCAGCGCTCGAAAGCATCCTTGCAGCAGCCTGGGGAGAACCTGATCCAATTAAAACTGGCTTGGGCTGGGCTGCTCCCAGGGCATGTCGTGTATCTGCACAGGTGATTTTCAAACATGTAGTGGACTACTCCATGTGGCTTTGACTGCTGTGGAAAATATTTAATAAACTCTGGAATATGAATCCCTATCAAGGACCCTGAACATTAATTTTAGTCACAGTTGGCCACACTGTACCAGCCTATAAACACCTCTCCAGTTTCAATTAACATTTCTCTATCTCCTGTCTCACTGAATATTATATTTAATTTAAGAGGATTGGTAAAGATAGTTTTCACACTTCACAGGAAAGCATAATGAAATAATTATACCTGCACCAACAAAAAGCATGAGGATATTGCATAAAGAGCTTTAAAGTCATCTGAAGCAAAAACTTCTCCAGGAGACCTTCATTCTAGCTTTGGCTACTGAGGCTACTGTGCAGGCATCTGCCAGTCCCTGCTCAGCGTCTGCATCCGGACATCTGCACCAGCTTCCACAGCAGAATGGGGACCTCTCACCGGCCCTGGGGACACCTCTGCTCCTCCGGGGAGCCATCAGCAGAGGTGTGCTGCATCCCTCCATGGTGGAAACTCCTTTATAGCAGCTGAAGTGGGACCTTTCTCTGAAATAGGCTTGTCTCATCTGATACATGATCATGGCTCTGTGGTGGAAGCAGATGTCTCTGGAGATGAGCTGAGGGGTCTCCTGGGCTGTGGCATGGGAGCTGTCCTGGCTGCACCCTCTGCTCTGAGACTACGAGGTACCCACACGTCTCTTCCTCCTGTCCCCACCTCTCTGTCATGTTTTGTGTCTTGTTGATAGTAGCACCTTTCTGATCTCTTCCACCACTGCTTCCCACATCTCTTGCCTTAGGGCAAGCCCTGAACCACGCAGCATGAGTCAGTGTTTTCTCCAGCAAAAACTGGCCTGCAAAGCACCGATCATGCTCCCCAGCCACCATGGGGGGACTTCAAACCTGCCCTAGAATGAAGGGCAGCCCTGCAACCTAGATAGGCAAAACAACATTTCCAAGACAAACCAGGGTGCCAAGGCAAAGTCCCTCAGGGAGAATGCATATAGCAAAACCTTGTTTAGTCAGAGAGCAGGTCAAGACAGGAGTCTATCTGAAATCCCAAACACATCATTTGAGCAAAGGAGTTCATCCTTGTGTCTCATGAAGGAGCTAAAGACATTATCTTAGTGAACAAGACCTATGCAATGCTAGGCAAGGCAGTCAGGCACAAGCACCAACTCCTCAACCTCTGTCTTTCACTCCAGGGCCAGGCTTTAACCTGTGCCTTCCCCTGGGAACAACACTCAAGAAGCAGAGAAACCAAGTCACAGCACGGAACATACACATACAACTAAATATTCTCCCATTCTCCACACATCACTAAGGCTTCTCCTGGAACACACAAGATGTGTTTTCCTGGACAAAGAGGTGACAATAACAACAGCATGAGGTGATGGAGCAAATTGCAAACTGCAATTGCATGAGGCTCTCAGGAGCAGACAGCATCACCCAGGAGCTCTGGAGAACAGTGAGAATAACCTGGCTGCTAACAAGCAAGCATAATTCATTATCAAAGCAGCTCCTGCTTCCTCAGGGTGGGAAAGCAGCCAGCAATACAGCAGCCTTTAAAAGAGGGTGCCTGTGCTGACTACAAACGGCTGAGGTCCACCCTGGCAACAAAGAACAGAGCTGCAGGAGGTCCACCAGCTGAAGTGAGAGCTACAGGGGCCAGAGAAGCATGATGTCCTGCGGGACATGCACCTTGTCAGTGCAGGGACAGTGGCGCTGGCTCCTCGGGGCAGTGGGTAGCAACCAGTTGCTGGTTTCATCAGCACCACAGCCACGCTGGGAACCGTGCTGGGGTGGGACAAAGGGAAGCGGACACCTGCTTGTCCATCAGGGAAGCCAGGGAACCGCAGCTCCAGCTGACAGCCCTCTGGGTAAGTCTGGACTCCCACTGACCATCTTACTGCACCTCCCCTCCCTTGATTTGCAGTCAGGACAGAACCTTGCAATAATTGGGAATTTCTCTCTCCCACAGGTTGGTAGAGGGAGGTTGTGAGGTTTGTGACAAAGGTCATAGACATGCTGAAAAACCTGGATTAAATCAACCTGCCCTGGTTAACAAAGAAAAGCAGCCCCTTAACAGGGAGAGAGCAGGGCGAAGGAGCAGAACATTCCCGACGATTCAGGGCCAAAGCTGCCGCAACTTCAAATGCCTGTTTCCAAAATATAAGCCTGCTTGCTTGCATACATAGCTGCTCCTGTGATTTGCTTGGGGTGCAGATCTGTAGCCCCAATCTCTGATGCTCTGTTCAAGTGTTCACAGCCACAGCATCGAATCGTCAGATGTCTGCGATCCCGGGCATGTTAGGTACAAGGACTAGGACACTAGAAGTTCTCCCTCAGGCGCAGAGGCCTCTCTGTGGATTTCTTTACATCCCTGCACTCACCCCTTACAGCGAACCTCGTACACTTCCACTGCAGCTGCTGGTTCTGCTCTGGCCGAGCGGAGCTGCCTCTGCCAGCAGCTGACTTTAGCACTTTGGCACAGAGCAGCAGAACGGTTTTGAAGGCAGTTCCCCAACCCTGTGCCTTGGTTTTATTTGCAGAGTAGCTTTAGTACAACAGAAAAGATTTCTTTCAGAGAAAACTAAACCAGAAACTCTTCTGCAGATGCACATCAGACATTTCCAACCCATAATCAGAGCACAATGGACAAACAAACCACTGGTTGGCTTCAAAACACACACCCGGCCAGGGCACCAGAGGGAGGGGACGCAAGACTAAGTCTAGTCCCAAGTAAAACCTCCACGCAGGGGGTGTAGGGGCCTCGGCAACTGCTGCTGCAATCCACTGACCCACTCCTGCCACCCGGGATCACCTGCTCACACAAACAGACCCTGAATACACCAATGCCCAACCTCCCGATCCAGCCGGTGTTCCCAGGCACCTCCCATGAAGAATCTCCTGGCAGCCGTCTTAGCCCCCCAAAACCAGCTCTAATTTCACCTTCCCCCTAGCCCTGCCGTGTGTCTCAGTGCTGTGCCACCATGGCTGGCTTCGGTCTGCTGATGCTGTCTGCAGATCTAAGCTTCTTCCTTCTTGTTTCTGATGTTGTAACAAAAAACTTCAGAAAGAGCAGGTTTTTCCCACAGCAGACTCAGAGAAGAAATTGTTATTGTTTGTCCTCATCTATAACCTCATCTGTAAGAAACCAGTAGACCAGTTTTTCAAAATCATAGGCATTTAAGACTGTAAAGAAGACAACCGACTGTTGTCCTTTCCATAATAACCTTTCCTGTATTTGATGACCGTCACATTCCCCCTCTCTTGTTGTCCCATTTCAGACAGACAAGATTCAATTCTTTCAGCCTTCCCTCATGAGCCATGTTTCTTGGATCTCTCAGTATCTCTCTTTAAATTCTGCAGTGCTTCATCAATTTCTCTATATTTTTCTTAGAAGAAATATATATTCCATCATTTTAAAAAATAAGGTATTTTTATTCCCTGACATCACATGCAAGGGGAAGAATTATACCCAGGCCCATACAGGTAACACTCACGTTAATGCATCCTAGAATAACAACGTTTTCGTTTTTGGCAACAGCGGGGCATTATCACACCCACATGCTTTCGTGTAAAAATGTTGCCTTGCCAGATACTTCGTATATCAAAAGCAGAAATACATGTGTATATATATGTACATATTTCTGCTTTTGATTTCTCCTTCCTGTACCGAATGTGGACGTTTCTGTATTGACTTTCTGCTGGTGTAGGCCCCCTTTCTGATTCTAATTGTGCCCCGGGGACTGCTTAGACTCTCACCTGCATGACCCGGGCCAGAGTTATAAGATTTATAAGTACATGGGCTCTGCCCTCATCCACATCAGTATTTGGCAGACTCCCCAATTTCCTATATTAAGCAGACCAATTTTCCAATAATTTGCTTTTCTCATCTTTGTCTCATCTCTGCTGTGTAAAGCAGCCAGCAGAGCAGCAGCAGCGTTGCCTTTGCGGGCGTGCAGCTTTATTTCAGTGCCCCGTGGCCGAGTGCCGTGGGAAAGCCCAGGACTGGGGGGAGACGTGGAGGACGGCTCCAGGCAGCAAGGCTTTGATAACAGCATCCATCAGCCTCCTCGCTGCAACTCCCCACCCATTTACTGCTGTGGTTTAGTACCTCTGTGAAACACGGCCACAGTCGTGCTCCCTGGCCATGGCTGGACCAAGCTGTGCTTGAAGGGCCCTGTCTGGGCGATGGGGAAGGGCACGCTCCAGCCCGCTCAGCCCCAGGGATGCTCCACACCCTGGACAGTCACACTGGGGCTTTTGCCCAAGCAGGAATCAGACTCACAAGCACTTCTGCAGAGCTGAAGGATCAAGAGGAGCCAAAAATTGTCACCCTGTCCTTTGTTTCTGCCACCACTAAGTCCTATTTCCCCTTGTGAAGGTGGCAGTGGATGTACATTACATGCATCATCACTGCAGCTATTTTTACTGTGCAGAAATTAGCCCAGCAAGAATTCAATTCCATTAAATTCCATTATTCTGAGAAGGGAAACTCAGCATTGACTTCAGAGAACAGCAGTCACAAAACCTGCAGAAAGGCTCAGAAAGGACAGAAAAGGAAACAGCTGCTGGGGAGGGGCGGGAGGAGGGCAGGCGCCCACAGACAAGCTGCCCCCGGCCACCCCTGCCCACAAAGCAGCTCCCCGGGGGGCTGCGGGCACCAGTCTGCCAGCACCTCGCATGGCACTCAGCCCCTCTGCCAACCTCTGGATGGTCTGGAGGCCATCAGTGGGGCTGAGCTGTCAACCTCAGTGGGTCTGTAAGAGTGTTGGAGACGCCAGCACCTACACTTGCTGGCAGCCCAGGGAGCAGCACCAGCACCCAGGGCCCCCGAGCTCCCCTGGCAGCCACCTGGCTAAGGGACAGCCTGCTCCCCATCCCTCTTGCACGGACCTCAACCATCAAAACCCTTGACACCTTGGACACAAACCTTCGCACTGTGCCTGACACCATGCCCCACCACCCCAGCAGTGTGGTGGATCCAAACCAAGGAGGGCAGCAGCTTCAGCAGCAGCCCTGGGACAAGGGGCAGCTCCAGCTCCATGGAGGAGCATGCACCAGGAGCACTTCTGGTCTCATTCCTTTCCCCAGGGAAAGCAGCAGCTAGGTAGAGAAGCAACAGGTCCTCAGCCTACACAGGATATGGACAGCATGGGCTTGTATAACACTGACCCTGAAGCTCTGGAGATGGGGAGACATGAGGGCTAGCACCCTCACTCCCTGTAGCCATCATGCTGTACACAGATAAGAACTGGTGGTAGCTCCCCTGGGCCAGCAAGCCCCTGTATCAGGGAGACTGATGCACTGAGACACGCAGATCTGAGACCATCTGCATGCAGAATCACAGGTGCAGGAAAGGCTCTTCTTGCTCAGCTTCTCAGGGGCTGCAGCCCCAGCAGAGCTCTGGAGCTACCTGCATATGCCAACAGCTCAGGGACCCGGACAGAGCCATCCTTTCCCAGCCTGACCTCAGTCAGGGTCAAGGCTGCAGCCCTGTTATCTACAGAAGCTTGCTTAGTAATTCAGATACTACCAAACCAATAAAATTGCACTCTGGTGCTTTGCAGCAGCTCACTAATGGTAATGATTTGAACCTGAGGCTTCAGCAGGACAAAGTCAGAAGAAGGAGGCTCAGCCACAGCACTTTTAGGGCACACTTGACTTTGCTGGACTCATGCCATACTTGTGAATTCCTCCAACAAAAACCCCAAAGAAGTGGAAGTCCTTGCTCTGGTGTTTACATTTCCTCATTCAGCATCACTATGAACTTCCCAATTTAAACACAACATCCTTGAATGTGGGTCATTGGACTTCCACTCTCCACTGCTTGACAGACTTTGCTGTTGTCCTTAAAAACAGCTTCAGATGGCCAGATAATGAGCGCTAACTATATATGGTTACCTAGGAGACAAGGGGGGATTCCCAAAAAACAGTGCCAGAAAATGTGGTAATCCACAATTAATTAAGAAAAAAGGGGATTAGACAAGCCCCGTGTGTCTGAAATTGTGCTACTAAGAGCGCAGCATCTGTGGGCTTTTGTGGGGGCATAGCACACAGGATAATGACACGGGATTCCCAGAGCCCACAGGGACAGCCCTGCCCTCACCCTGGGCCCATCACAGAAAAGGAAATGGCTTCTTGACCACAGCCAAGCCTCAGGTTTAGATCCTAGTATGTGAGAGGCTACTCTGTGCACTACACAAAACATTACTCACTGGGAGGAACTGACAGAGCTGATGGAGATTATTAGAAGACAGAAAGATCGCATCCGTCCTACCTGGGAGGGACACTTCCATCCTTACACATTTCTGCCAACTAGAAGCGAAAGGTTCACAGAGCCCAGCCGGCCCACGTGCCCAGCACCAGCACCAGCATCGCTCCACACACAGCTCCTGCCCAGTTGGGCTCCGGCCCACACAGCTCCAGCCAGCACAGAGCTGCTCACACTGCTCCTCCCGCCAGGTACAACAGCAAACGCTGCACGTCTTGGGCAAGATCTATTGCTTGGAGGCCCTGAGCAGCTCGGAGCACATGTGCTGAAGAGATAAAATAATATTTTCCTGGTTAGCTCCAACACTTTATTGAATAAAAGTTTAAAAATCTTCACCCTGACTCGATCCATCTGTGCAGGTGTCATAGTACTTTCACATTTTTAGTTTGGAGAGGAAAAAATGTAGGGTGAGCAGATAAAGCAGTTGCCTGATTTGAATTTCACTTCTACCCCATAACTCTTTGCAGAGGTCAAGGAGAAAATGACAGGTGGAAAAATGTATCTTGGAATCCCTAACCGGAGGTTTAAGAAGATTCATTTCCAAAATGCGTTACAGCAGACGGCGAGAGGAGAAGAGCGGGGCTCGCCGGCTGGATCGACAGCCCAGGATGCGAACAGCAAGCACAGCCTGCCAGGACAGGAGCGGGTAGCTCAGCACCCCTGTTGCCAGGCTGAAAATGCTCCATTTAAAACCTGCTTTTTAACATTATGGAGAACGTTCCATTTCACTGTCCAAAGAAACCATCCCAGTGAGCAGTGTCCAAGGCAAAACCCAGCCCCGCAGCAGCCCAGGGTTCCAGCGCTGTCCCCATGGCCGGTCTGTGCGGAGCCGTGCTGGGACCTGCTCCCTGCTCCAGTATGCCCAGGCTGCAGGACCCCAGGGCAGGGGTACCAGGGAGCCAGGCTGTGCCACAGGGCTGCTCCAGGAGCATCCCCTGTGCTGCCCAGCAGCCGGTGACACTCGTCTGCTGTGTGACCACAGCAGTACTTCACAGTTCAAGATTCTGTAAACTGAAAATAAACATGAATTCACTTGTCCTCCATCTCAGATTTACCAAGCTCAGAAGTTGTAACTTCAGTAGTTAGATAGAACTTTCTTGCTGCACAGGACTGTGGACTGTGTATATTAATAGAAGTTCCTCAAAGCCAAGGAGAAGTCACAGAAAAGCATGACAAAAGGAGGGCAGCAGCAACCAATCATTCCCTCACACCAAGATTTAGGATTTGACAATGCAAACACGTTGTTGTTGCTCTGTAATTGCAATCTCTGAATCAGTGATTTGTAAGGGGAGGACACTCCCGGAGCCAGCCTGCGCTGCTGTCCCGGGAGCACACTGCCAGTCCTTTGGTAATTCCAGGGAGGACACATCAGGCTGACCACCAGTGCAGATCTGCAGGAGGGAAACCCGCAGGACTGTGCCTCAGGAAAGCCAAGGAGCACGCAGCTGAGGACACAGCAGACTCCTCCAACACAGCCAAGATAGAGGAAAGGACCTGGATTGCCAGGCCTGCAGACCACCCAGAGCAATTCCACATGGGCCCTCAGCCCAGAGCCAAGACACTATTGCTTCTCCTCCAGACATGATCTAGACCCCTTCCTGTGGCAGAAAGAGCAGGAGGCTCTCAAGCCACTGTGTCATCTCTCTGCTGAACTCCTTTGGGCATGCAGAGACAAATACAAGGCGGCAGCGTGTCACCAAGGCCATGGGTCTAGTGTGTCCTGAGACTAAACAGAGACATCTCCACCCTGAGAAGGGTAATGCCACCACTGGGGTCATGACACTGGAGAGATGCTGGGGCGGACCATGCTAATGCTGCCTGCACACATCAGGAGCTCCATCCCCACAGAGGTCCTGGGCTCCTCACAGCCATGAGTGCCCGCTGGCCCCATCCTTCCCCAGGCTAGCATGGCTCAGGGCCACGCAGGCTCTTGGAAAGCAAGTGCACTTCTGTGCTCAGCTGCCCGCTGGAAGCTGTTACCAGCAGCAGCTCCCTTCTGCCTTCTGGAGACAGCCAATTTCCCCATCAGCTGTGACAAGTTTCCGAGCTGCAGCTCAGCACAGACATCTTGTACTCAGCACAAGGACAGAATTCCTTTCACACATTTCAGAGCTACCGACCTGCTTATGCAGCCCTGTCACCAGCGTGTCCCAGAGCCTCGCCAGGATATAGAAATAGCAACCACGAGGCCTTGTACTTTTTCTTCCTCTTGTACAGAGCTTCCCGAGACTGCGTGCACGTATACACATATGTCTTGCCGAGGGAAATTGTGCCAAGAATGTTTTGCATCTACTTCTGAGTGTAGCCCTGACTCCAGCCCAGTGACAGCTCCAGCCCCTGCACACGGCGGAGTCCCACCGGCCACATTAGTGCCGCTCTTCCTGGGCAGATGCAGCTCGCGAGCCATCAGCAAGCTGGGGCTGCTGCCTCTGCCATCCAGGAGCAGCTCTGCCAGTGGGGATGGGCACTTCATGGGCACTTCACCCACGGCCACCTGCCACCCTAGGTGCCATTGCACCATCCAAGGCTTTCGGTCTGCTCTTTGGCACTTCATGGCACTGTGCTGCCCCTTCCTGGCTGCACGTAACCACATAGCTGCACCACGCACCGTTGCCTGTTTCAGTCAAAAGCAGGCCCTCTGACAGCACGTTTGTCTGCACAGACAGGCCAGGCCTTCCCCGGCTCTTGCAGGGCTATAACAGCACATGCTCACAGATGCACATGCTGGGCATGGCTCCATCAGCAGGCATCAGCCCCTCCAGTACAGCTCAGGAAGGTCTCATCCCACCTCGCCTCAGGCTCTTCCCCAAACCTCTGGTGGCCCCATCCTTGTGCAGCATGTGCGCTGCCAGCATTGTGCATCCACACACAGGCACACCAGCCACTCAAGTGCCACCCTGTGCTCCTGGTCACCTCACCAGCATCTCCTCGCTCATTTCCACAGAACACTTTCGCTTTGGTTTATTTGTTGTAGCTGAGGATAAGTCACTAAACACCCCTGCTAAGAAATCCCAAGTGCTCCATTGCTGAAAGATGCAATAATTACACAGGTTTGTGTCCCTGCAGAAAGCCTCACACCAGCACAGCTCCACCTGTGAGGGTTTTTTGCCCTGTCTTTCCATGAGCACTGACTGTGGAGGCCAATGGTTTAATACTGTCATTTCTTTTCGATTGTAATGCTCTCATTTTAGCAAAGCAACTTATTTTTAATAGAGTTTGGAAAGATTTTTTTGTATGTCTTCACTTGTACTCCAAGGATGTTTGCTCTCAATTTATTTCTGCTCTTCTTATCTTCTCAACAACTGCATCTCTTGTTCCAGGACCTGCTCATTTTCTGTTCCTTATTGTGATTTTTCTTTAATTTCATCTTGTTCCCACACTTCCCAATCACACAATTCATCACTTCTGCTTCCCTATTTCCAACAATATGTGATTTCTTTATCTTAATTGTATCACCCAGTCATCTGGTTCCAGGACGGCATCTCTTTACCTCACAGTGCAGTCCCTTTAATCATTACTGCTTCTGGCATGTATAATAATAGCTGAGACAAGCTGTTAGCTTTCACCTCCCAGTTACAGTCACAAGTTTTTTCTCATGTAAGTCCTAATGACAACACAAACTGAAAAACCTCCAGACATCGCTTCATACAGACTGCAGAAAAACCCACCACTCCACGAGCTCCTCTGCTCGGCTGCCAGCTGGGCAGCAGGGTGCTGTGAAAGACCAGCCCTTGAGGAAGGGAAGCCTTCCTGAAGAATCAGGCTCAAGCCCCTGCAAGGAGCAGAACTCCCTGTGCATCATCCTGGCCAGCCACACAGCCGTTTTCTGCTGTCACTCCCAGGGCTGTCCCCTTCCCACAGAGCCTGGGCTCTACCCAGTTCCCTGCTGGGCATTATCGTTTTTAGAGCATCTTCAGTGTTTGGGAGGGTCCTGCTCAGTGCAGGCAGTAACAGCTCCTCTCCAGGGAGACAGGAGGAGGACCAGCCTTGCCAGACCAGGTTTGGAGGAGAACTTTGCAGGGCTGCCCAACAGCCTAAGAGGAGGAACAGTCACAGGATTCCCGTAGCTGTGTGCTTGCTCCTACCCCCAAGATAGCAGGCTTTCTGGATTAAAAGTTTGCTGTCTAGATCACTTATCCAGCCTTAGGAGCTCCAGGAAAAGGCAAAGATGCATTGCAATTATCAGCAACAAGTTGTACATGTGGGTCGGAATAATATTGATACTTAGAACAGCTTAAATGCCACTGCAGAAGCCAGCACAACGTAGAAGGAGTAGCTGCATGTGTCAGACTCAGCACCTCTGTTTGTATTCTGATCTGCCAGCGCTGCTTAGGTTAGCGAGATCCTGGCTCATACAGAGAGGAGCATTTTACATATGTCAGAGGGTATTGTGCTCCCAGCTATGAATCAGCGGAGGAGCTGATCTGGTCACCTGATTTGCACAATGGTAGAATTGAATTGGAGCTTGAATAATATAGGTCAAACAAAAAGAGAATGGAGTGGGGGGGATTATACAGCCGGAAAATCTGACAAAAGGAGTTATTTAGTCTGGAGAAAAGTCATTTACACAAGGTACCATATTTTGTATTTGTCAGTGTAAAGTGATCCTTGCTGATCTATCAGAGGTCTCTAGACAGGCCCATGCTAAAGGTCAAGTGGAGGAGGAACGTGCCCTGTCAGCTCTGCAGGGTGAGGGCTGTGCTCGCGTCCTACCCTGTGCAACCAGGCTGTGACCACAGCATCCAGGCACGACAGTGCTGCAGGGCAACAAAATTAACTGCCACATTACAGCAAGAGCAGCAGAAAAGAACCACTCTCTGTCCCTTGGCACTGCTGTAAGGTTGATTTATCCTCTAGAGCAACTGTATCTCTGGGGTTCAAAAGTTAACATATCATAGGTGTAACCACTCAGAAAACTGGGAAGAGGCAGAGCATGGAGCAAGTGCCAAGCATTTCCAGAATCAAAGCCCACGAGCTGCTTCAGGATGAAGAACTGCAAGAAGGAGACAAAAGGAGAGGAAGATTTTATGAAGTGGTAAGACAACAAGCAGATGCTGTGCAGTAGCTGGAACAGACGGACAGCACTGACTGACCCAGATGTCTGTGCGTTTATCTACAGGGAAGGAAAATGCACAAAGAACTAAACAAGGTTCTAGAGCAGCGGCAGATTTGTCCAACAGCCCTGTAAGCCCCGCTACCTCCACTCCTGCCAAAGCAGGAGAAGCACACACAGGGAGCGCAGGTCCCGAGGACAGTGCCACAGGCTGGTACTGAGCCAGTCTGGGAGTTTTTTTCATGCACCAAGGCGAGTCCAATGGGAGTGAAAAGGCAGAATGTGCAAATACTGACAAAGATGTAAAAGAGGACTACCCAAAGAGACTGCTGGCAACTGGCAGAGACTTTGGGAAGGTGCTGCACCTGGCTCTGGGAAGTACTAGCTATGCCGAAGCCCACCAAGTGCCAAAGCCAGCTCCCCACAGGCTGCTCTAGAAAGCTCAGCTGATGGTGCTGAGACAGGAGAATCCTGTGTCAAGGCACATCCTGACCCAGAGGACAAGGTCAGGGTGCGATTGATTTAGTACGCATGACCACAGCAAGCAGAAGGGTCATAGGAGCAGGAACATGCTGCTTTCCAAAGGTTAAGACAAGGACTGAAACAATCATCCTTTGTGGTCTTTCTGATGCACCGAGGGACTGCCAGGACAGAAGAAGAGCCTGAAGGGCTTTTGGGGAGCAAGGCACAACATAGGACAGTGACAAGCCCCAGAGAAGCACAGCTATTGGCAGGAGAGCCCCTGCTCCAGCAGCCCCCCTTGCAGAGGTTTTCTCTAATGCAGGAGGAAGCAGAGTCCAGGTTCACATTCCCTCTGCTGGGACCCACCATGGCAAGAACCTGGAGCTTCAGCAGTCCCAGGGAGCAGGCGAGAGGCAGCGAGAGCACACGTGGGAACCTTCTGGTCCCTGAGGCTCAACTCTGCTGAATGCAGCTGGAAGAGCTGCGTGGCAATAACACTGCTTTCGTATCTCCGTATTCCCATGCATTGAACCTGGGTACTCATGTGGTTTAAATCTCAAGCATTCAGGGCATGTTGACGTATTCAAATATTTCTTCCATGCAAATAAGGCTCTATATAATCCATTCTATGCAGCCATAACTTAAACTGACAGCTGCTAAAAACTGGGGGAGACTGCCGTGGGCATGACAAACACAGATAACAATGCTTACATGTAAAGCAAAATGCACCACTAGTCAGCCCTGGAAACAGATGGGGAAAGTCCTCCTGGGCACCCAAAGCTCCAGGGAATGGCAGTTCTCCTGCACAGGTCTGGGGCTCAGGGAGCAGGTCACAGCACCGGCACCTCCACTTCTCCCCTTAGAAAGGAGTTGCCAGAGGAAAAACAAATCAATCAACAAGGGCTAAAACCCGAAGCAAGGTTAGAGTCTCCTCAGCCAGGAGCTCTGAGGCACGTTTCTCCTGAGGAAGAGCTGCCTCCCAGCAGGCTCCTCGCAGCCAGACAAGCTGCCCCACGCCTTGCCCTGCCAGCCCACCCGCTCTCCAGACAGGCTGCATGGGCAGAGCCCGCTGCTCCCCGCTCTTAGCACTGCTCAGAGACCCTCGCACTGTCCTCTGCCCTCCCTGCTTGCCCGGAGCCTCTCCACCCCTGCCAGACCAGCTGGAGAGCACCTCTTTGCTGGGGTCCCCAAGCCACTTGCCACCAGCACCGCCCTGCCCCAGCTCCCACCCAGAGCCTCCCCTGTGCTCAGGCCTGGCCAAGCTGGTTTTTCAGAGAAACATCTGTACCCTGTCTGCATACACATCTATGGGTAATAAGGCCAGGAGGAACCTGATGATCACCCTGCTGACCTTGTGCCAAGCACAGGCCATCAGACTGCCCTGGATTAATTCCAGTTTGAGCAACCACAAGCCTTTCTAAAAAGGAAACATTTGATCTTCACTGGAGCATTTCTAGTAAGGAAGAGATCCTGGGTGCATTGCTCCAGTGCTTAATTACACCCACAGCTTCCATTGTGTAGCTTCTCTCTAATCTGAACTTGCCTGTCTTCAGCTGCATCTAGTTAGACAGACCTTTGTCTGCCAGACAGCAGAGCTGTCTGCTATCAGAGCTCCATGCCCTACGTAAGGGCTCGTGGGCAGAAGGAAGTTTCTTCCTCAGCCTACCTCTGATAGAAAATCAGAGCTCTCCCTCTTGCAGGCTTTCACCTTACAGCATGACTTCACTCTCTGTGATCATCTTGCAGCTCTTCCTAACTCTTCTCTTAGATGTCAGCTCCCACCTCAGCATAGCCAGCAGAACCAGGCACGTTGCTCCAGCCACACAGGTAGCAGACAACCTCTGACTTCTCCCAGTTTTCTACCGCATCCCTGAAAGGAGCTGACTCTTCCAGCCCAGCTGGAAACACCCCTTCCTCCCTCGCAGGGTCACCAGCTCCCAGCAAAGTTTTCTCCTCCCTTTATCAGCATTCTGTAAGACTTGGCTTCTCATTTACATTCCCTTTACATTTTAATTTTCTTTCAGTTGTTTACATCTTTCCTCAAAAATCCTTGCTCCCAAACAATACACTTCATAATTATTTTCAACCTTGTGAAATTAGGCCTTTTAAAGCACTAAGTGTACATCCTTATATGGATTTGGATTTTATTGTGTTCATACACAAGAAACACAGTTGAGTCATCCCCCTGCACCAAAGCTACCTCAAGGTTTAGTTCACTGACCAGTCCCTCTCTGTCCAAACAAGGGCTAATGCAGAACTCTTGGATGCAACTCCTGAGTCAGGGAACTATTGGGTAGGGGTTTGGGAAATGTCAAGGCTGGTTTAGTTCTGGTACCATAGGACCTCCAGCATACGCTACACCAGGCAAAATACCCCGTGCAAATCTGGTCTTTTCTCCCTTTTTCTGTAGATTTCGCACCGAGCTGATCCTCCTGCTCTATCATGTTTGGTTTTTCACAGCCAACACCTGCTCCCTACCATCCCACCTCATGCTCTGCAGACCAGTACATCCATTGCTGCATATCTGCGATCACTTGCTGCTAAGTTGTCAGCAGCACAAGTGCCACTTACGATGGAGACTGACCTTCCACCACCTTTGTCCCTCAATCTCTCCCAGAGCATAAAGCCCAACAGTTTTCTGGTTATGGGTTTTCCAGTGTTAACTTTCCAGTTAACTTTCCCAGCAGGTCTCAGCAACAACAAATAGTTCACATTGGCTCTCATAAATGAGCAATTCTGAGTCTTCTTGTTTATTACCCAAGCTCCTGGCACTGATGCACAGCAATTAAATAACTTTGTTGATGTATCTTTGCTAATTCCTTACTGCACAGACAGGAATGCCTCAAGATCTTATCACCCCTCCACAGTCAGAGATCTATAAGCACATGCAGTGACTCAGATAAAGATATTCCAACTGGTGCATGAAATCATACCAAGCTCTCCCCAGTCCCCCCACAACAGGCTACGGCAGCTTTTGGGATAAAAAACCTGCTGTTTCAGAGAGAGATGTTGCCCCTAGCTAGATCTCTTTGAGAACCAAAGTTCCCTTCTAATCAAATTGTCATGCCAATGACTGTCTTTACCATCATTGTAATTAACCTCCTTGCGCATAAAATGCAAATGATCAAAATGTTTCTCTTCTCCAGGGCTCTGTGTGACTCACGGGTCTGAGAGGAGCGGTGGCTGGTCCTTCTCTGCTGATGGATGCTTCTGTACCTGCTCCTGGCTTTAGCAGGACAGCTTTCTTGCATTCACCTCTTCTCCACACACACTAGCTGATCACCAGCACCACCTAATCCCAACCTCTCCTGCCCTCCCTTTAAGCTCTTCTTAAGGAGGAAGAAAGGAGAAGAAAAAAAAACCAAAACACCAAAACCTCACAAACAATTGGTCACTTTGTCTAAGGGGGGTGGGGGGAACACAGAGTGGAGGCCAACGATGAGGACAACAGCAGCACCACCTGCTCCCAATGAAGCCTGCAGAACGAGCCCAGGCCAGGTGAAGCGCATGAGCTGCTCTGGGGCAGCCCCCAGTGCAAGGGGACGGTGTGAGCTGTGCCAGTGAGTGCCACCGAGAGCAGGGTCTGCTGGGGGCAAAGCACAGCTCCCCTTTTGCCTCTGAGCTTTTGATAAGGCTCCTCTTTGGCAGGATACCTCCCAAGGCCACTCTGAGCCTTGTCTATCTAGATATCCCACAGATTTTTTCTGGCTGATGCTGCTTCACTTTCCCCTGGGAATGCTGTCCTTCATGGGATGGTGGGTAGCCACAGAGAGAGCCACTGAGGAAGAGAGACAGAAACATTTCTTTTTCTCATCCGAGAGCAAGGCACCAACACCCTGACACTTGACACGGAGAAAATGAACTCTGAATCTGCCCAGTGAAGGCTGTTTGCTTGCAGGTGACATCTACCCAGAGGTCAGCCTGCGTGGTCAGCCTTTCAGTTATGGTGTCTGGAAAAGAAAACGCACAAAATACTCGTGCTTTTCTCTGGCACCTAGCAACAGCGCTCAGCGCTGTGAATGAAACCAGCCCCTAGCTCTGCAGGAATACAGGAGGAGGACAAGCCCTTGGGCTAATTTACAAGGAATGAAAACACTTTCTACACAATGTCCTGACACTGTGGCAGCCATTTTCTCTACACAAAACAAATCCAGTATTTGTTGTTCTTTCAGCCAAGCTTCTCCTGCCCTAGAAACATTTCTGAAGTGCTCTTAAACATCCCCTGTGCCACTAAATTACTTGCGGCTGCTGAAGCGTTCTCTCCACTGGGACACTTAAGTGGAGGTCCCTGCTGGCCCCGATCGGGTGGGCAGGGGCTGGCACGAGGTGCCACCATCACGGGGCCATGCAGCACGAGTTTGCCTCCCGAGCATCAACAGTTGCTGCTGGTGACGGCGAGCCCCAGCTGGGAGAATCCCCCGAGGTGCCGTTTCAGCATCCCGGGCAGACCTACAGCCAGGTGGACACAGGGTGCTGCTGGGTCTCTGACAAGGTGGACACAGGGTGCTGCTGGCTCCACGGGGTGCACATCAAGGCAGCAAGTCACCCGCCACTGGGCAGAGGAGCTGGCTGGAGACTCCTGTCAGCTGCACATTCCTCTCAGTCAGGGTCTCTAAGGATGGGTCCTGGCTGCAGAGGCAGCTTCAGGGAGCTCCAGCCTCCCCACCCCAGCCCAACTCTCTGGCCTCAGCTCTCCTTTTCTAGCCAGAGCCCTGCAGGGACTAAGAAGAGCACAAGGCCACATCTGCAGGAGGCAGCTGTCTTGCAAACCATGAGAGCTGCTGGAGTATCTGCTCAGACTCAGTACTGGTGACCCATCAAGAAAGGATCAAAGAAGCCCTTTCCTTATGCACCGGTTGGCAGCAGTTGCCGTCTCTGCGCCGTGCTCGGAGCTGCAGCACAGAGCTCCCACCAGTCCAGCCTGCACAGCACCCTCCAGCATCTTCCCGCCACGGCAGTTCTTGTGCACGCGCCTAGGGAGCCAGGCACTCCCTGAGCACCAGCACTTGGTGGACACGGGATTGTCGGGGGCTGCAGGCCCCAGCTCAGCAAGCTGAGATCAGGTGCCTGATGTTGCCAAACACGGATGAGCTGTTGCTAGAACAATCAATTTTTAAATATCTCTCTGCCTGTTGCCCTCAGCCCTGCAGTAACTATAGTAACAGCGCTCCAGGCTCCCGCTCTTCCAAGGCGCTGCAGCTCTGCCTGGGGCTGGAGGGGCTGCGGGGGCCCACTCCTCCAGGGCTCTGCCCCGGGATGCACAGCGGGTCACCTCGGAGTACCCCACCTTCCCCACCCCGCCAGCACCATCCTGGGTGCCGGCTGCCACCTCTGGGCCCTGGCACAGGGATTCTGCAGACACCTGGCAGCTCCGGCCTCTCTGACTGCAGAGGAAGTGTTCCCATGCTGCTGGCACCCAGCCCAGCACCTTGGGAACAGGGAATCCCCCAGGACAGGACATACTGCCCACCCACGGGGCTTTCACATGGCCCTACCCCGACAAAGGAAATCCGTGTGGTCCTGCAACGCAGGGTTGCCTCGGCAGAGCCCGTGTGTCTCGGTCCCCGAGCATCAGAGGAGCGTTGGCCGGCGGTGCTGTGCGAGTGCCTCGTCCATCCAGAGCAGTGCCACCTCCGGCACAGGTGCTCATGGAGACTGTGCACGTCACAAGGTAAGAGTGGAGAGTAAACCACACTTATCTGGCTTGCTGAGCTGAATTAAAGGATCAAGGATCAGAAGCACGAAAAGAAGGAAGAGGGATGTGCACTGCCGGTAGCGGACACTCCAGTCGCTGCCAGCTGGCCTCTGGGCTCCCCTCCGCAATGCACAGCGCACAGACCTCTGCCCAGAGTGCATGCAGAGACACAGCTCCCAGGGCACGCTCCTGCCTGTTAAAAGCCCCGTTTGGATGGTGATCCCATCCCCAAAGCGCTGATGCCCTCAGCATCTCCCTGGCAGCGAGAGTGGCCGGCTGCAGGAACCCCTGCGCTGGTGCAGGAGAGCAGGGCACGCTGTGCCCGGGGTTACCTGGCACACAGGTCAAAGCACAGAAGGTATCCTTAGGCTCCGAGGGGAAGTTTACCTGGCTTCTCTCCCTGCCTCCACTCAGCCCAGTAAAAATGCAAATGAAGTGTTGTCATTAAGCTCACTCCTTCTGCGACGCAAATGATGTGTGTGTTCCCTCTGTACCTGCCTGCCTCCCAGATTTAGGAGGTGGAGAACTCGGAGGGAGGTGGGTTGGCTGAACTGCAGCCTTAATTGGGCTCCTCCCCAGACAACACACACTGTGAATTTTTCAAAATCATGTAAGTCATGTAATATCAATTATTCAATCATTCTGCTAATCTCAAGGCTTCCAGAAGACCTCTAGCTTTGTATAAAAGCTATACATGAAGTATCAGTTATTGACAGCCTTGCCATCAGGGGATTAACACCCAAGAACTTATCCCAAACACAGGTGGAGCATGCAGTGCACCCCTGGGAGGTGTTACCTCTACTAGTCAATATGGTCTTGGAGAAGCTCCATCACACCCAATTCCATCACTGCGTTTTATAAATCCTGTACGATTAGATGCCTTTATCCTGCAAACCACTTTGTGGTATAATTCCTGGTTTTTTTCCTGTCATTACCGAGGTCCATATAACCAAGGTACATAAACTTAAGAGACGAACACAGAAAGCACATTTGACAATGATGTATGCAGACAATTTCTGGAGTGTCCTGTGGGATTAACCTCTCTGCACACACACGCCGTATCACACGTTAAGGTAACCGTGTGCTCTGCCAGCCTCGCTTCCCTTCCCCCAGCCCCAAAAATGGACAGTTGCATCTTCCACCTGAGTAGAGCAGAGGTCAAGCTCAAACCTTCTCCCATAACCTGGGTTTTCCCTGCACAACCTTTCCCACACACGGCCTTCCCAGCTCCCTGCCCACAGCGGGTGCTTTGCCTGGCACAGCTTCCCCAGGCAGGGATGCTCTCCTGGGCCGCTGCTGCGGTGGGACAGGACGGCCCCTTCCCCGGCTCAGGGGCTAGGGTAGATCTTCTTCACTCGCGGGTCCAAAAGCATTTGATGCAGCTGCTGCAGGCTGCGAAAGGCAGGAGCCTGCCAGCACCATGTGGAGGGTTCAGATGCCTCCCACATGCAGCAGGGGCAGAGAGAGGTAATTAAAATGCACTGAGCAAGTGTAAAGTTTTATTACAAGACACAAAGGTACCCTGGTTTCTGCCTCTGACAGACGCATCTGCATAATCCAGCCTGGGCTCCTGCAGCTGCACTGCACTGTGCATGCTGCTGCCACCGAGACTGTTTTCATCTATTTTATTGAAAAAACACTATCCAAGGTTTAAGCTGCACAACAAGCCCTGCTGAGCAGTAATGTCTTTGGTTTCTTTCTGCAGACAGATCTAACTGGAAACTCCCAGGTAGTAAGTGACAATCCTGCAGATAGGCGTGCCCATCTTCTGCCACTGCCTTCTCTGCAAAACTGGGAAACCTCAGGGACAGGCAACGTGACGGCAGGAGGGGGATTCCAGCTCCATGGCAGGCTGCAATGGCACCCCGTGTTCCCAAGCCATGCCAGCACTGTGCTTCCTCAGCAGAGGGGAGTCACCAGGAGGAGTGAGGTGGATACAACTCTTCTGCACCTGTCCTGACTGGATAGGCATGCTCTGGTGGCAAGCACCAATTCCCACAGGGAAATGAGCTCCACAGGAGTCCCAGATGAGATGGAGCTAAGAAAATATGTCATCATCAGCAGGCTGAGACCTGCTGCAGCCCAGGCAGCACTCGAGGGCTGGCTGGGAGCCCCAGAGCACTGCCTGGGCCAGGGCAGGCTGCAGGGGATTTTCCAGCAGGAAGCAAGTCACAGAATCACAGAATCATTTTGGTTGGAAGAGGTCTTCAAGATCATCAGGTCCAACTGTTCCCCCGGCACTGCCGGGGCACCACTAACCCATGTCCCTCAGCACCACATCTCCACGGCTTGGAAACCCCTCCAGGGATGGGGACTCCACCACTGCCCTGGGCAGCCTGGGCCAGTGCAGTGCCAAGTGGGAGAATCAAAGGGCCTTGGCAGAAGCAAGGAGCAACCCAAACTCTGGAAGCATGAGCACTGTTTGGGAGTTTGGGGCAATGCTCAGCCTTGAACTCTGCTCGTGCTGTTACTGCCAAGCAAGGCAAATGGGAGCAGCAGGACGTAGGACTGTGGATCCCACTGGGGCAGGACAGAAGGTTGCATAAAGGGGGAAGGAGATGGTGCTGCCTCATTAATCATGATAAAGAACAGGCTTAAAGAGAGTCTGGCTTTCAGCATAGTAATTAATGAGCTCTTTAATTTTAGGCTGTAACATCCAAACTACCCCATTAGGCAAAGAGCAGCTCAAAGTGTCCTTCCATGCGATGTCAGGGAGATGCATGGGAAGCTCTGGAGTGCAGAGCACAAGGGACTTCTCCTGCAGCACCAGAGGTGCTCTGGGCCATGGTCTCAGCACCTCAGAGATTTAAAGCAGGTCTGCTGGCCTGAAGGAGCCAGGGATGCCCCGTGCTGTCCCGCACTGAGCTGCCAGCCTGCCCTGTCCTTCTGCAGGGGCTCTGAGAGTCTGTGCCTTGGAGGACTGCCAGGCTGCAGGGATCACGACAGGAGTGCTGGAGCAAGGAGGCAACTGTCACCTCCGCCTCTGGTCCCAAACACGTGTCTGTGCGGTTCTGAAGGAAGGATGCTAGCCCCACATCTGAGGGTGGTCCAGAAGACATGCGTATGGCACAAGGGACTGAGCAGCTACACATACAACCTGCTGGTGGCATGGCTGAGCCCGGGAAACCTCCAAAACCTCGGGGGGTGGCAGGGATTGCAGCAAGCTGGAGAGCATCCAGGATCAGTGCTCCCACTGCAGCTTGTTTTCCCAGGAAAGCATTCACAAAAATATTTCTGGTTCCCTGGTTGAAACCCAGCCCAGCCTGCCCTGTTCTGGAGCGTGCACATACTGTATCTGTGAACTGGAGATTTGTCCCACATATTTTCCTCAAAGACTGTATGTCTTTTCTTTTTTTTTTATAACGCCAGTCATAAATGTCACGTGTTGGAGCCCAGATCTCATTATTGTGAGCAGAGAAAGGTATGCTATGCAATAAATTCTTTTGTGGGAAATAACCCTGGTGACTAGAGGAATTTATGAATTTATTACTCTTTGTAGGAGCCTTTCCTCCTATGACTTAAGGAGAGATCCATCATCCTACAGGAGACCTTACTGGTTCTCTGTTTGGAAACCTTTATAAGGCTTTATGACACACTCCCTGCCTGCATGTCCCAAGGGTTCATTCCACCTGAATCTCTCATTATAAACCAGGCATCAGCACATCAGCATGGGCAGGGCCAGCTGTGCCAACACTGCTCCCACACGGACCTCCTGCCATGGCCATGGCAGGGTGGCTCGGTTGTCCACCCTGTGCAGCCCCACCACTGCAAGGGAGCCGTCCAGGCAGCACAGAGCAGATTTCCCAGGCGAGCACAGCTCTCTGTATCCAGGCCGTGCCACACAGGACTCGTGTGTGATGCTCCCAGAGACCCGCTCAGGACAAAGCCCAAAAGCAGAGAAAATCTGGCTGCAAGGAATCTTTGGTGGTGGTGATGGCTGGGTCACATCACACAAGCGACACAACCCCTGTCTTGTCGCACCACAAGCTGGGGACAGCTCAACCTGCCACACATCCCCATCCGTCACCCTTGAGCAGCCCGTGGAGAGGAGCTCGGCTGTAGCCACAGCCACTCTTCAGGGCCTCGTCGGCTCTGGAGAGGAAGCGCCGGGATAACGCAAACAGCCTCATCACTGCCTCCTTCTCCTAAAATCTCCGTGTGCCCTCCTGCACCGCCAGCCCTCGCAGTGCCGCCGCCTCCTCTCCCTCCCGAAGCCCTCGGCAGCAGCACGGCCGGGCAGGACGGAGCTGGGCTCCCAGGCCAGGCTGCGCAGCTCGCCTGCCCCCTCGGGAGCTGCCGGGGGGCCCCTTCTCCCGCCTGGCACGAGGTATTTGCCAGCTTCACGGCGAACGGGAGAGCGTGAGATGGGGCTGGCAAATGCAGAACATCAGAGGAGTAAATTGCATCAGTTCAGCTCCAGCTAGCGCGTTAGAGAGAGAACGCTCCCGGCAGGAGCCCGCCTCAGCGCACAGGTATGGGTGCGTGATCGCTTAACGACGGAGCTGCTGCAAAATTATGCCTTGTTATCTCATTGTCAATTTTATTTTAATATATGTTTGAAATACTCAGAATACAAACCTTTTCTGTAAGATTACAAAACGCTCGAGCACTTCTGCAATTTGGATGGCAGGGGATCAATTATTTGGGCATGGTTTTGCATATAATGGCCTGCAACAGATTGTAAAGTTTCTCAGTTAGAGAAGCGATTATGAATACTGAATACAAACTAATGGCTAGAGAGTGGTGGAACGGGGCCATCTGGACTCAGAGACATGCTTCTGGCTACGAGGGGAAGGAGCGCGGGGAGGGGACTCCTCCAGCTGAATGCCACGAGTACTCGGATAAGTGCATGATCTTCACGGAGCCTGCTGAAGCAGAAAAGATGTGGTGTAGGAAACGGTGTCCAAGAACAAAAATAAACATAAATACAAATGTAAAAATAAGAAAGAGAGAGAAGTGTTGGAAATTGTTGTGCCAAGAAAGAAGTTCAGACTTCACGTCCACATGATCACTGTTTATTCCAGAAGACCAGATCACTTTGTTCGTTTAACGATTCAAAACAGATTATTTTCAAAAATCCTTGAAAGCTTTCACAAACAGACTCCCATCCAGCCAAAACCCAGCTGGCAAAGCTCCTGGGTGTGAGGATAGATTTATTTATCACTTCTCAGCCATGAATACTTGGGTTTATTTTGTTGCAAAGGGAAACAATTCAGGGTTTTGACCACCCAAAGTGGCAGTCACTACCCTAACATAGCAGAATCAAGGGTGGTTGCTATGAGGGGCTCCAGAAACAGCCTCCTTCACCTTCCCACCACAGGGCTCGTTGCACGCACGTGCACTGTTCCCAGACTCTCTCCTGCTGTTTGTCTCGGGCTCCCCAGCACGTCCCAGCTCCCATCTCACTCCACCCCACTGTCCCCGTGGCATCATGCCACCCGCACCCCTCCAGTGGCGAGCAGACCCGCCGGCCTTGTGCCTCTCTGCAGCATTCTCCCAGCATCACGCCTGCGTCCAGCGCGGCACAGCTGGAAGCGCCTCTGCCCAGGACCCTCGCGCGGAGCGGATCATGCGCGGGGCTCTGCTGGCTCCCGGGGCTGCTGCCTGGCTCTCACACACCCATGCGACCTGGAGCTCCAGGCTTTATTTCCTGCGGTTTTCAATCCATTCATAAAAAATGCATGTGGGCTGAAAGGTTTTACACAGCGAACAGAACCGAGATTTAGGGCTACAAATGTCAGACCTCACAACGCTCTGCCATAAAGCTGCTCGGAAGAAAATCACATCACCAGTACCGTGAGCCGGGGGTATGGGACCACAGAATTCCTAAAAGTAAATGAAAATGACATCAAGAGTTATTTTTCTCCTACTTTTAAAAATCAGCCTAGCAGGAACATCAAAGTAATCCATGAGTCTGGTCATTCCTGTAGCACATTGGTATAAATCAAAAACAAAACTGTGGTCGAGTCAGGTAGAAAATCATCTTCCAGAGACATCGAGCTGAGCTCAGCAAAGGAGAAAAGGCTGACACAACATCTTTAAACATTTTTAATTACCCTGTCAAAATGACAATTATAGAGCTAATTATTAGGAAGACAATACCAGATATACTGAATAGCACATCAACAGTGTTTTTATGTAATTATGCAATTTAATGAATTGAAGGCTACAGTAATGGACTATATCTGTTTAATTAGCGACTCCCTTTCTCCTAATAATGCCATTTATTTTTAATTCACTATATTTGCTTTTTCTGTAAAACTGGGCGTATTTCCACTGATGATGAAGGATTCCTCACCACAGTTCACATGCCCCTTCCGTTATTTATGGCGCACAGATTTTTCATGGGGTGGACAATGCACTCCAGCCGGTTTCCTTCCATTTCTAACTTTGCTGTATTCCCTAGGGGTTAATGACACCCTGGGGCCGGGCTCCTGCTGCTTGGCTGCTGTTGGCATCCAGCCTGCCCGAACCCTGGGACTCTCCTGTCCCACGAGCCCCGGTCCGAGCCCCTGCCGCAAGCCCAACCTGTGCCAAGGGGTGAGTGAAGGGACAGACCCTTGACAGACCCTTCCCAGGCCAGGAGGTGCCAAGTGGCACATGGGCGGGTTGAGGCTGCCCGTCTCTGGAGCTCTTGCAGGACGCATGGGAGGCCAGGGAGCTGATTCCCGGTGAACCCTGCCCAGCAGCACCCTCCAAGCCCTGCAGCAGCACCCACACCTCGGCGAGAGCCCAGCCCCACTCCTGGCACTGCTGGGCAATGTGAGCAGGCATGTGGGGCTGGCTGGTGGGGCTGCTCCCCTGGCAAGAGCCACAGGAAGGAAAATAAATAATTTAAACATTTTTCCTTGCAGATAAAATTTTGGAGGATTTGAAGCCTCCTAATTCCTCATTGTTGAATGAAAATTGTTTGATAAATTATTGATTGTATTTTAAATGTACCCACAGAAACCATTTTAATTCTTCTTTTCTCTTTTTGGAAATAATTAACCTGTTTAAATTTTTTAATCACTTGAAGATATTTCCCGCTAATCGTTATCTGGAGGGGACAGGCCCTGCCTGCCACACCAGCCCACCAGCTTCAGGAGATTACAAAGGGAGGAACTGGCTGTGGGAAACCTCATGGCCACACTCCACCATTGGGCCAGCTCCTCACACCCCAGCTTCCCACAGCGTTCCCTGGGCGGGAACCGCCACGCCAGCCTGTCCCCAAGGAGAAGAGGCTCTGAAGAACAGGACCTGGTCCCGTTATTTGTACATGTTGGCTTGTACCCTCATCGCCTCCCTCCTTCCACAGGTCCCTGCCACTGAGGCTGGTCTGCATTAGCTTGCATCCCGTTTTCCTGCCCTGAAAGCCAGCACCAGGACAGACCCTGAGCCCAAAGCTGGAGAGGTGCCAGCGGGAGCTGGGCAGGTTGGGCGGCTGTGCTGTGAGCACAAGCAGACGCAGTGGGGAGCAGCTGGTGGAAGGCCCTCCAGAGGCCCTGAGCACAGGCAGGCTGGGGGTCGTGGGCAGAGGAGCCCTCTGGGACAAAAGCAGAGTGGAAATGGGTCTCTTTGTGCTGAGGCAAACCCTCAGCCCCACTGCTGCTCCCTGGGCTCCTCCACCCAACCCCCGGGCAGAGCTGTTCATTGACACCCAGCACAGGAAGCGGGTTGCCCCTCTCCATCACCTGCTCCTCCACTGCTGGCTGAGAGACATGGAGCAGATCCAGCCTGGCTGTTCAGAGTGCCAGTGAGAAGCACCGGGAGCATTATTCTTGCCATAAACGTGAGCTGGGATGTGCAGCTTGCAGTCTGTGATAACCCCTGGCAGCCTGCTCCAGAGGGGAGCACAATGCAGCAGCGATGGAAAATACAAGAGGAAAATATTGCTAGAAAACCCTGTAACGGTTATGAAGGAAAAGAGAAAAACACACTTAGTCACCCTGCCCCTAACCAAAACAGCAACAGTAACGGCAGCGCAGGAGCCCTCCCAAATCCAGCTCAGTTCCAGTCAGGAGTGTAGCCTGGCTGCCCCGTGGGAAGGGGGTTTGTGTGGAGGGATGTCCCCCGGCTGGGTGGGGGCCAGGTCGCAGCACACGCCCTCAGCTGCTCCTTGGTACCTGGCCCCTGATGCTCATTGGCTCAGTAATGAGGGCTGTCCCCAGCCAGTTGCACCAGCACACCACAGCATCAACCACTAGCAGAAGACAAGGCTCAGGATTAACAAGCAGCTCTGCAGAGAGCCACCTCTGGGGACACGACACTGAACACTCCTCACGGGAGGACGCGCCCCTGCCCGTGGCTGCAGCATGGAGAGGACACTGCACGCAGTGTGAGGCAGCCTGTGAAGCACTAACTGTTCTTGCAGGCTTGCTGCAGAACTTGAGATCTGATTGAGAGCACCACTGAGGATGGACATGCCATGAAAAATATGGGCTAGGAAAAGACAACAGTGGTGGAGGCCAGGACCTGGAAAACATGAGATCTGGAAAAGGTGTTCCTTAAGGGTAAGAAAAGGTAAATTAGACACTAAGAATGAAAAAGATGAGTCTGGCACAGCAGCCCTTGATGGATAGAAAACAGCTTAAAAATTGCACTTGCCCCATCACTTTTGCAGAGGAAGTTGTGGAGCCACATCTGCCAGCCCTTGTGCTCCTGCAGATGCAGAGCAGTAGAACTGCAGCTGACACAGCACCAAGGACCATCTGGGGCTGAGCAGTCTCCTGGCTATGCACAGAGGAGACACCCATCATGGCCAAGGGCCCCTAAAGGGGAACAGAGATACAAGCTAAACTTGGGCAATATTGTTGCCTACTTATAAGTGGGCAAGAGAAGGAAACTCAGAGAATGGGCTGGGCAAAACCATGGCCCATAGGCACAAAACTGCAGTGGTCCTCACTGCAAGGGACGCGGCAACCACCAAAGATGGGTTTGAAAACGCAGGTGATGAAGCTTCTGCTGTCTCTCTGAGTCAGATGGAGCCACTGTCACCACAGGCACTGCTTTATGTGCTGTCCACCTCTGAGGGGAAAGCTCAGCTCCTGGCTTTTCACCCCTCCTTCAGGCAGAGGCTGCAATCCTGACAGCCACCCCCCACACAACGTCTGCCCACCTAAAACACCCCTGCTCTCTCGCTTCGGTCTCAGTAGCTCATTTAACTCTTGTTAGGGAATGGGTTGGCAGATCCGAAAGCTTGGTAAGAATAGTAGAGTTCCACCCCAGAAGCAGTGGGAAATGTCATCGGGATCAGCTTCCTCAGGTTCTGAAGACACTTGGGTCCTTTCAATGGAGGTGTGGGCATGTATTTAAAGCAGGTCATCCTATTGAGCTGGAAAAGGGAAAGATGCCAAATTGACTTCTCTAGTGGCCAGAAACACATAGAGCTTAAAGAGAACAGGACGAAGGAAGAGCCTCTTTTTGCACAAAGTGTTAGTAGAACTCGCTGCCTGTGCGAGAGCCTCGTGCCCCACAAGCGGGTGGCATGGGCCAGCTCCCCTCCCAGGGCACGGGGGATTCAGGCAGCCCCCTCCTAAAAGCGCCACAAGACCTGACAAATGAAAGCACCAAACCTCTCTCACCACGCTTGCAAGTTACAGGCAGAGTAACTTGCACAAGTGTTCAGGGGGTAACTTCCTTGCCGAGTTTTACCAGCCCTGCCTACCGTGCACACCCAAATGCACCAAAGATCTCCCCATCTAAGGGAAAGCTGCTGTTAGGAAGGAAGAAATTAAATAATGTACTTGTAAATTAATAAACTCCCGGCAATTGTGAAAACATCCTGGGCTTTTGTTGGACTGGAGATTTATTCAGTCCTGCTGGCTTCCCAGCTGAGGCAGAAAAGATCATAAACCTGCCAAGAGAAATGCCTCTGCAAAATGTTCCAGGCTCAGCTATAACATTCCTCTACCTGCTGGCACAGCAGACAAGGTGCCCCGAAAAGGGCAGGAGCTGAACTTGCAAACCCCATCCCCTTTGTCCTTGCCAGCAGCTGCTCAGTGGCATTAACACTGACAAGAGTTGACCGTTCTGTGGGTCGGATTTGGTTCGGGGGCATCTTTCAAAACTTCATTCTTTCTAGGAACATAATAAGCCTCAAACAGTGTTACATGCCCATCAAAACCAGCACGGTCCATGAGGGAGTGCTGGGAGAGCTGGGCTGGCTCCTGTTCGTAGCCAGCCCAGGTTCCTCGCCATGCTGGTTCACCACTCACTCAGGCGGCAGGAGCTTTTGTCAAGCACTTCCAGGATGCACCCACCTCACCCCCAAGCTGCCATCTGGCTTTTAGTTTCACTTCAGGTTCAGACCAGCAGACAGCTGGCAGTTATCAGCCCTGCACCAGAAACAAGGGAACGACGGAGACCTGGCCAAGCAAAGCTTCTTCTCTGAGCTGTCCCATCCCAGCTGTGTACGAGAACCCTTCATAAGTTCAAGTAGAATCAAAGCATTTTATCTTTGAAGACACATCAGCATGAAAGTCAGACTGTGAGGAGGGTGATGGTGCTGGGCACCCATGCCATTGCTGTCTCCAAGACCAAAAGCTACACCCAGCTGCCTGCCAGCAGCAGTTGCCACTTGGAGCTGCCCCTAGAAGAGCCTCTGCTGAGCGGCAGTGGGAGCAGCCTGGGGATCAGCAACGCCATGTGTCCGGTTAAGAGCAGCGGCACACAGGGCAGGGAGCCCAGGCTTGGCCCGGGGTGCTGGGAGCTCGTGGTGAGGGCAGGCGGGGACAGGACCAGCCATGCAAAAGCACAGGGCAGCAGGAGTGGCCATCTGGGTGACATCCACGGTCCTGCCTGTTAAACAGCCCAGACACAGCTCTCCTGCCCTCGCTCCCTCAGCTCTTTGAGGCAGCAAACGAGTTGAACGCATTAGCTCCAACCCTCAGGGAGCCCCTGAGCACCGTTCCTATCTCTGCCGCTTCCCCCCGGGTCGGCAGCTGATCCAACATTTTTCTGACTACCTGTCGGGGCAGCAGAATTCACAGTGTTTTCCTTGGGTTTACAAGCGCACTGGAGCCCCCAAGCCCCGGCACACGAGATCCATGCTCTCTATGAGCAGCATTGTCACAGGATGGACAGCGGTCGGGATGACAGGGCCACTGACGGGATCTCTCTGTGATCTAGACTGACAGATCCCAATGGACAACGAGAACCGTGCTGTCCCGCCCGATGCTCGGCTGGCTCTGCAGGCTCGCTGTTTGGACGAAACAATGCACAGCCATGGTCCTGCAAAACCAAGCACATCCACCAGCACAAACTCAAACTGCCCAGCTCTAGCAGCAAGGAAGATCAATCAATAACTGGCAGCACAGACCTCTAGCATGGGATGCTTTGCCTTCATAGTGCAAGAGCCAGGCTGTGTCCAGGGACTGGAAAGGGCTGAGCCATGAGAAGAGGACACTAGGGCTGCAGCCAGACTTTGCCAAATATTTAATAGACAAATGATCCAGAACCAGCACTTCTTCTGAGGAGCAGCAGCATTTCATTTTCATTGCAGAATGCTCAGCTAGCTGATTTTATGACAGTATGTCTTTTTTATATATATATAAAATTTGTGAGTGAATTTAGTGCTTGTGAAACTGGAAGAGTAATAGCACTGGCAAGAGCCAGGGATAAGGTGGAAGGGTGGGCCAGCGTCCTGCGGCTCCGAGGCAGCACAGCACCGTGTGCAATGCCACTTGTACCGCACTCCAGAAAGCAGCTGCCCGGCTCTCCCTGCTCTCCAGACCACATATCGGGCATTTCTTGGGCCTCAAGGGCTCAGTCCCTCAGGAGGAAAATCTTCACCAGTCTCAGCGTGATACTCATGAAAGCAGAAGTTGCTTGAGTTTGTCCTTGTGTGGTGCAAGTGACACCCATGAAGCTTCCTGCAGCTCTATCTGCCAGAGATTCATACCAGTCGTCTCCAGTGTGGTTACCTGAACTGTCCCAAGAGACAGCAAAAGAGAAAGGAGTAACTCATTTAATTTCCCTCCAAGCTAGGCACAAGAAGAACAGAGCTTCTCCTTCTCCTGCACCACAGAGCACCTTCCCTGCTGTAGTCTCTGTCCTCCCACTGCTCCTCATTTCTGGGGAGGGGTCCGGTACCGGGGAGCCTTGGGAAGCATCTTGGGCACACCTCCTCCTCCCAGCATCGCTCCCTGCTTCCAATTCTTTCCACAGCCTCCACTGTCTTCATGTACATTAATGCCAGACTGTCTGAAAAACTGCCCAGGCCACATCTGTACAACCACCAATGACCGTGTTGATGCAACATGTACTTTCCCCTGCCGTATGAAAATGCGCTGCTCAGCCCTGGACCTACACTCCTCTTGCTTTAGTCAGCTTCTCTCCTGCATTCTTCTACTGCCTTATCAGCTGCACTGACACTTGGTCTTCATCTCTCTTCATCTCTCTTTCATGCAATGACACAGGCAGATTTCTTTCCCAGTCATTTACACATTTTTGCAACTTACAGTCCAAGATTTTCTGGCTGATAACGAAAGAATCATCGGGAGGGACATCCCCATCACTTTGCTCAATCGACTGCCTCTTGCATCTGCGGGGCTTTTGAAAATCTAGGGCGCACTTGAAGAACCAGCCACACTTTACTTTCTAACTCTTTCTGCTGCAGATCCTCTTGGGCAGCTGTCTCCTCCTGCCTCTCCTGCTCTGGCAGGTCTTCAGCAGGGGTCAGACCAGAGAAGTTCCCCCCTGGCCTGAAGCCTGTGAAAATGCCAAATTTTGCATCCAAGCTTGGTTTCCATCTAGTGATCAACCATCCACTAGCTAGTGGTACAGGCTGAGTGGGACTGCACAGCGCCCACGAAGGGAAGGCAAGGGGCCAGCAGAGCTGTGAGGGCAGGAGAGATGGTCATGGCACAGCAAGGCAGAAACTGCTCAGGCACAACGGCAGCACCAGCCTACAGCAAACATCTCTCTTTCTTCTGATGCCACCATCCATCACCCCTGGAGCACAAGCCCCTGATGCCAGAAAGAGGCTGGTGTTCTGGAGGGCCCTCACAGAAAGGACAAGGTGCCAAAGACCTGACCCTGAACAAAGCAAAAGCCGATCCCCTTGCTTGTTCTGCAAGCCAAGGGGAGGGAAAAAGGAGCTAGAAAGCAAGAGAGCACCACAGGCTGTAGGGAAGCAGCTCTGGCACTGAGGAACTGCCACAGAGTCTGCAGGGCCAGGGCAAGAGCTGGGACATAGCCAGAGCAGAGAGCACAGCGCTGGCACAGCACAGCTCACTCCAGACATGTCCAGTGCCGGCTCCTCTGTTCCGAGGTTGCTCAGCATCAGGTACCACACGGCCATCACCCACAGAAGCATCCATCACCCATGGAGACATCCGTCACCCACAGAGACATCTGTCACCCACCCAGCTCCCACCCCACCGAGGGGCCTGGGTGCCCCATCCCACTCTTGCCTCCTGACCATGGGATCAGCTCCTTCCCACCCCAGCACAAAGGTCAAACCCAAGATTTTTCTGATGACCGGGGGGAGGGGGGGATGGGGGGCTGCAGGGCAATATGAGACTTTTGCTTCCTTGCTTTCAAATGTTTTTGCAGAGCTCCATCTAGGGGGGGATGCTGCTGGACAAGGCTGCAGAGCAAGATAGGTACCAGTAAACAAGTAAATGGCTCCTTCCCCTGGCCTGAGGCCCCTTGTCACACACTTATGGTGCTAATTAAAAGGGGAGGGAACAGCCCATAAATTTTACAGTTTATTCTAACTTCAGTTCCAGCTGGTTTTAAAAGAGCTGATGAAGGTAAGTGCATCTGTGCAGATCACTGGTGCATTACAGACAGAGAGCCAGAGCGCTTAATTAAATGTTATTCTAGGAATAAAATTCAGCCCTCATCGGACAAGACTGAATATTAAAGCATCAATTTCCTGAAGGAGACCGGCTGTAATCAGAGTCTCCTGCTATGGGAAAGCAAAACCAATCCCAGCTACTGACACCAACATCCCTCAGACAATGGCTGAAAAACATACGAGGGCGGTGGAAAGGCGCACGGCTGCCCCGTGGAGATGGCAGCTCCTCGCCCGGGCCCACGGGCACGCTCCGCTGGGGCTGGCGCGGCAGCAGGGAGCCCCGCAGAACCTGTCCCCGCACAGCACGGGGGCTCCCAGCAGCTGGTTGTCAGGCAGTTCTATGGTTTGGGGCAGTTCTGAGGCTCCACATGGGTGTGAGAAACCTCTGTCTGCACAGAGCCGAAAGAAGGGGGGTCAGTCCCTCTTCTGCAGACGTGCCAGCCCCAGTCTGGCAGAAATGCTGCTGCTGGGTGTCCATAGGCTGGTGCCCGCATGCAGACATGAAGCAGCGTGCACCCTCACTTCGGGCAGTCTGTTCTCTGCACCCACCCCAGCTCTCCCACCATCTCCCACGGCCTCTCCAGCAAGGCTGGCACTCGGACCCGCTGCCTTCGCTGGAGTCCCAGCCCTAAGAGCTGGCAAGTGGGAGCAGCACAGGCTGCTAAAGCAAAGCAGGCACCTTGCGGTCCCCACTGCACCCCGAGCTGCGCTGGGGAAGGATCCCAGCACCAGCGCTGCAGCAGCCGCAAGCAGCAGTTCAGGCAGGGGGAGAACCCCCGGGAGGGGAGACAACAGATCTACCCGCATCCTCCATGTGTTTTTATTTCCAAGTGAATCGCGGAGTCTTATTTCATGGCGTCAGCCCCAGGATGAAAGAATAGCGTTAAACTTCACAAATCCTCTAATATTGCTGTGCCTGCAGCTGGAGGCTTTCACCTATGCAGATATTACTTCTCCTTTGCTCAGAGGTCTCTTTCTAATTTAATACTTCCCCAGTATTGCAAAATTCATAACATGGGCTTCTCCAGAGGAACATAGGTGATCTCCTAGGAAAGGCCAGCCTGTCATGCAGCTGATTCTTCACCGTTCTGCCCCGTTCCCAAGTCAGGACAGCGGGGTGATGACCGGAGCCCAGCGCACACCTTCACAGCGGGCTGTGCAGGCAGTGCCTGCTCCAGCCCTGAAGGATGCCACAGTGAGCACGGGGACAAGGCTCTGCCTGCAGGTCCTTCCCCTCCTTCCATGGTCCCCAGCACCTCCTCATACTGATCCTTGACAAATCTTTGATGGTAAGGGTAGTAGCCCAGGGGGCTGGCAGCAGCTCTGCCCTTTGCTGGCACTGTCAGATCAAATAGTTGCTAATTGACCAGTGTGTTTCCTTTTGCTGAGCCATTAGCAACGGCACCATGGCAGCTTTCTGACATTAATTATCTGTGAGCTAGCAGTATCCGAAAGCATAAATAATAGTTGGCCATGATGGCAGGGTAAGCTCCGTGTCTCAGGCACGCTGGGGCAGGCTGACACGGCCACCGAGCCCTGACGCAGCCCAGCTCCAGAGCTGTGGGTGCCAGCGCTGGGCTCTGGGCAGCACGCAGAACAGCCAGCTCCCCCCAGAAAGCACTCCGAGTTAGGTCAAACTGTCACAGTCCAGGGCCATCCTGCTTCTCGGGCCGCTTGCATCAATGACAAGAGACGAGAGACAACAGTGCGCTGGCAGGAGCTAGACAGGCTGGGCTTTGCCCTGGTTTTGCAGTTGTCTTACAGCTGACACAAATACGAAATGCAGGAAGGGAACAGCCTGTGCAAGACCCACGAGGGATACTCCTCCAGCAGACCACCACCGAAGAGAACAGGATAGCAAACCTCAGTGCACTTTTCCTGTCCCAGTAGCTCCAAGAGGTTCCCATTAAGCCCATCACCCTTGGTTACAGGGGCTGACTGTCCCCACAGCAGCTCCCTCTGAGAGGAGCAGAGCTCAACAGCTGGCAAGCAAAGGAGCTGCGGCAAAGCAAACAGGCTCCAGGCACTCACACCGCTGAGAGGGCTGGGATGGGTTTCACACACGCTTATCTGCGTTTCACACACGCATTTGCATTTAGCAAACACTCATCTGAAAGCCTCTGAACCCTTGTTGGCTCATTGTACACAGCTCCTGCAGGAATCCCCCAGCCTGGCCCTTCTGGCTCCTCTCAAGTGCTCGGACTCTTGCACTGCTGCCTCCCCCAGAGTCCAGGCACCCTTGAAGAGGTTTCCTCCTGCCTGGCTGCTGGAGATGGACGTGCCCCTGTCCCATGCTTCCCAACGCAGAATCCTGCGCTCCTCTGGAGCAGCACCTACCAGACCCTACATCCAGAGAGGAGGGAGCTGGAGAGCAGTGTGGGTTCCTGGTGATGAGGGACAGGGGCTCTCTCTGATGGCATCTCCCTCGGCCAGGCGAAGCCAGATTACCTTGCTCCCTCCAGAAGTGACTGGCTTGAGACTATGATGTCATACTCTTTTTGAATAACACAATTGATACATGATACAAAGGCTGAGATTAGGTGAGGATTAATTAATTGATTTTCATGGGTTAATTCAAAGGCTAGGCCCCAAATGGTCTGTCTGCAATGACCATTGTGCAAGAGCCAGCCAGAGGACTCCAGAAATGTGCTTAATGAAGACTCTTTCTGTCACTCGGAATCTTGTTTGTGTAAAATGAGCTCAGAATCTCCCGACATTTATGCCAAAGTCAATTTTTTTACGTAGTAGGACAGAGCCACACAGGACATGCCCATCTAAGTGGGGAGCACACCACCTGCCCTGCTGTCACCCGCATGTCCCCGCAGGCCCCAGCGTCACCACCAGAACCGGGGTCCCAGGCCCATCAGCCCCGTCTCACTGTGCCCCCTCCTCTGCCTCCAGCAGGCACCAGCCGGCGCAGCCCGCGGCTGCCGGTGCCCCTCACCCTCCCGACTCGTCCCAGCTCTCTGTGCCAAGCCACATGGCAGGCACTTTGGGAACTCACATCCAGGAGCAAATGTGAGCGGTCTCCAACCCACACTTCACGCCCACCAGTGCCAAGCTCATATGTGGAGCGGATCTGGCTGTCGTCCAGCCCCGGCTCTCTGCCTGCATCTCCGGGGTGTCTGGAGACTCCTCAGCCTGCCGAGGACAGGATGCCTGCAGCACCCACAACTTTTCTCCTGCTTTCCTGTCAGTGCTGGCACCTTTGGCGTCCCTGAGCTCTGCCAGGATAGCTGCCACGGTAGCTGCCAGCACTGCGGCATCAGGAGGGCTCTGCAGAGATCACCTCTGCCCAGAGAACGTGCAAAAGGCTCCGCGCTGGGGCTGGAGCTCTGCTGCCATGGGCATGGTGAGCCACATGGCTGACAAGGAGTGAGCAGCTCCCACGGCTTTCGAGCTGGGACTAACCTTGGATTTCTAACTGGGAACATCCTGCCAAAAATACAGCCTGTCGAAACAGCATTTCCCTGAGGAAGAGACCAGTGTACCCACCTCCCGAGTGCACCCACTTCCTGCCTTGCTCAAGCCATGACAGAAGCAACCAGATCTTTTAGGAACCCACTTCCATGAACTGTTCATATACCTGTTTTTCCCTTGTGCCACCACCCGGCTGCACCCTGTGAGCACTAGCAAGACAAGGACCTTGCTAAAGATGGAAAAGCAGAGAAAAATCCCCTTCCAACTCCAAAAGAAGCTCCCAGGAAGCCCAGCTGGGCTGTAAAATCACAGGAGCACAGAGCTGGCACCCAGCCCCAGGGAGCTTCATCTGTGGGAGACTAATGGAACTTTCTACTAATGTGGAAATGTGAACTCCTCTTGCCCTGACTCTCCTTGTGTATTTAACCCTGCCCCTGGGAGCCATTAAATTCCTGCTCTGTTGAAATAACCCATGGGTTTAGATGTGAGAAAATGGAGTGTGGTCAGTTCCTGTCTCCTCAGGGAAAGCTGATAGCCATCAGCCAATGGCCAGCACCATGAGCCACATTGTCCTCCCTGGTATTTCACCAGTTATCCACCTGGGCAAGGCGTGCAGCAGTTAAATAAGATGGGCTTATCTTCTCCTGGATGGTGGTAGCTTTGAGGGAATTCAGACCTTTATCCAAAGGTAGATGGATATGACCTTCTGGAGTGTAATTGTAACAATCTTGCCATTTTTATTCGCTAGTAGTTGAAATATTTCAAAAACTAAATGACCCAAGGTCATTAAACTTTGTAAAGAGGCTGCTTCAGGTATTTCCAGACATCTATCAAAACCTAAGTCATGAGGACTGCCTATGACTGGAGGAGAGCACAGGTCGGCAAACAGTAAATTGTCCTGTTTTATGTCTCTTGGGAATTTTTGCTGAGGTTTCCTAATCTTTCATATCCAATTTGATGACCATATTAATTAAAATTACAGTTGAATAAGAGGAACCTTTATCCTCTTATCACCCTACCTGATATGAAGAATGAGTGTAACTGTTGAGAAATAGCATGAAGATGGATACCTATATAACACAAGCTTTTTAAACCAGTCTCTGATTTAAGGCAGATTACTTTCAGGGACTACTTCTGCCTGCCTGTGATATTTGAACAGACATGTAAAAAGTTTCCATGTTTTTGCTTTCTCTGATGGTATCTGTACAAGCTGTGGCTACATAAACATGTGGAGAGGCAGGTCTGGGATATGTTCATCTCATTTCTGGCACTCTTAGCGTCTACCACAATATTTACTGTAAGAATAAAAGCAATGCAAACAATGAGATTCTTATAAGCAAAGGTAGTGAGGCACCTCCCTCAAGGTGGGAAAGCCAGCATCCTGCTGCCATCTGCCCCTGGGCCGGACCATCGGCGGTGGGTGAAGGGTCCTGCCCTGCCCCTGGCAGGGTTTGGCAACCTCAGAGCAGGACAGTGCCTGCGATTCAGTGACACACCTGCCTCGCCGCAGGCACCCATTTTTGCGTCAAGGTTGTTCAAAAAGCTGTGCGTTGCACCGGTCCAACTTCACACATGACTTCATGCATCCCTGCTACTCCCTTTGGACAGCAGTAGCGTGATGGATATGCTCTGGGTGAGGGGCACGATGCAGGAAATAAAGTCCTCGCTGGCTGGTGTCCCCATGGGGACTGCTCAAGCCAGCAGCGTGCAGGATAAGGCCAGCGCAGGCGGTGCAGGAGGGAGGACCCCTTCTGCAAAGGCAATACAGCAGCACCAGCTACTCTGCTGCTCATTTTTAAAGTGTGACTCAAACTTATATCGCAAGATTAGATTGGTTTCTCTTGCCATTCCTTTTGCTTTGTTTCAGTGGGGGAGAGAAAAAAATAATCAAGCCACAGCTAACATGATCAGGGTGTGCACGGCGAGTAGCCCAGAATGCTGTGAAATCACATAAAAGACTTGATCAGAGTTAATATCAGCTGCTGAGCTATAATAGCTTTTGTGATTCTCCTAACAGGATTTTAATTTTATGTTTATTATTTGGGGAGTAGCAAAGCACAGGAAGTGCCTGTGTGGTGGCGTGGGCCCCTTTACCTCCATTCTCTGGAAGGCTGGGAGGACTCCAGCACAAAGCAAGCTGACTTTCAGTATTTTTAATTTTTGCTTGTGTTCCCCAGGCTTGGCAGGGGAGAGTGAACTTAATTAAAATCAATGGAGAAAACGAGTGGGATAAATCACAATATGAATATTCTTGGTGTCTACGCAAGTGCAGCTCACCGCTCCTGCCGGCGTTCCAATAGTGACTCCAAGGCACGGTGGAGCTTCCCTGCCTGCCATTGTCTCCAGCAACAACAGCTCTTCTGAGCACTGCAGCTCCACTTTGGAAGCTGCTCCCTCCATCCTTGGCTCCCTCTTTGCCAGGACGGGAGATGGTTGGAAGCACTGGGAACTGCATGTTCCCGGGCAGCCCCGCAGGCCAGCAGAGCCAGACCACCCTCGCTGGCCACCACTGCCCCTGTGCAGAGCTGGTTCCACCCCTGCCCGAAAGACCCCAGCTCTGCTGCAGAAGCAGCCTCACCAGCCATTTGGCATTCTGTTCTGGTTTTGGCATTTTCTAGAGCTGAAGGGAGTTGTTTGACTCTTTTTCTGAAGCAGGACACTTGGTTTGGAAGGGTGAATTCCCACAGCTACATACGGCATTGTCCCTCGTTCACCTGCAACGCCTGGTGCCTCCAGAGCAATCTGGGGACAAGCCCAGGACACACAGGGCAGGGGCAGGAGAGGGGCTGCTCTTCATGATGGTTCAGCTTTTGTGAGACCCACCACAGACCATGAACTAGCAGAGGTCAGAAAATAGGAGCACGAGAAGAGGGGAGAGAAGCAGCAGGACGAGGGGGTGCCGGGAGAGAAGCTGCCAGACCCAGCACCCTCCTCATTCCTGAACAGGCTGTTTGAGGGTAATCTTGGATCGCGCTTCCGAAGCAAGTAACAGCTTTTAGAGCCACTTGCCAGCAGATGTTGATGGACTTTAAAGCTTTTATCACGTCTGTCAGACATTTGTACTACGCTAAGCTCTCCAGCGGGTTAATGGAGTGCCTTGCTCCGGACTCGCAGCCCCTCATCGGTGGGCACAGCACCCACTGGCCCTCACACTCTCCAGGGCCAGGGAGGCCCAGGCTGTGCTGGCGGCTGCCCCAGCACGTGGTGGGGACAGCCTGGGCAGCCCTGATCCCGTGCCCAGGGACAAGGCTGCACAGGAGTTTGATTGAGCACTGAGCTGTTCCTCCCCTGCCAGGAGCAGATGCGGCACCGCTGCTCTGCAGCCTCCTGAAGTGCCACTTTCTCCAAGCCTCTTTGGATGGCACCAGCATTGTATGGGGCTGCAAAGCAGAGAGGTGGCCTGTTGGGCTGGCTGAATCTCCTCAGCTGGAGGGCATGGAAGGCAGAGTGCCCATAGCCACGGGCTGGGACAGCCCGTCCTCCTCACCAGCCTCTGCACAATCTCCACTGTCCTGACCTGCCTCCTCCCCACCCTGCGAACCCACAACCAGCACCATGTCGGGCCTCGGTCCTCCCACCACATTTAGTTGCTGCCGTAGCCATCACGCAAGAGCCACGGGGCTTCCTCTCTGCATGCAGCCAGAGGTTCAGCCTTAATAAAAAAAAAGTCATTATTCCATTGTTTAGCACTGCATGCCAATCCCTTCCAGATGAATTAATTTCTTAATCACACTTTTAATGGGGGAGACTGTTAGAGCCCATGCGGGAGTAGTTAATATTAGTACTATTTAACTGTCGAAAGCTTTTCATATCGTAAACCAGGCTCACGGTCGAACAATAAAACTCACAGTTTAATTGGTGGGTAACAGGCCTCCAGGCAGTCATAGCTTCTGACGGCTGACGGCAGCAATGCCATGTGCTGTACCAGGACAGTATCTGTGCCACGTCCCCTGCCTGGCCGTGTCCCGGCCCCACTCCTGCCGGTGCGGCACGGCGTGGCACAGCGGGGTGACCCCGGCACGGCTGCGTGGGGCACTGACCCCTCCGGGCCGGATCGCGGCCAGGGGTGCATGGCGCAAGCGAGCACTCGGCACACAGGGGCTGCTCATGACTGCATTTTTCTTCCAGTCAATCTTTCACAGATTTATGCTGGAGAAATGGGAGCATTAAATATCCCCTTGCTGTAATTCAGCATGCAGCAAGAGATACAGATTTAAATATTTAGTAGCACATAACTGGCTAAAAGCCTCAGCAACATTTTAAAAAATCACTTCTTAATAAAACCGGACTGAAATATTCCCCACAGTTAGAATTTATGGTTGGTAATTGGTGTTCTTGTGATAAATAGGAGTGAATATATATTTATGAACAACAAATATTAATGAAGAAATAATACAGGAGGCCAACTTCAGGCTGTGCAGCTTGCTATTACTCTACAGTATTCCCCGAGGAATGCGGACATTAAGCAAACACAAAGGCCAGAACGATAGTGCTGTTTGACTGAAGAATCCAGGAGAAGTGTGGTCCTGGGGTATAGAGGTGGCTGGACTTGATGAGAGCCCCTGCGTGCAGCCGCACGGGCACCCGGGCACCCGATGTGAACCCCACTCCCTGGCTCTGTATCAGATACATCACGTACCGAGCTGCAGCCCGCAAACGCTTCAGCACTATTGATTCTTATCATGGGTGAGCCATTAATTTGCATGTGTTCCCCCGTGATTAAAAACCTAGAGGCAAAGCCCATAGTAAGTGTTCCTCTTCCTCTGTCTATGGCAGGAAGAGATTTATCTCCAGGTGATGATCTTGATTACTGCCTAGGCACAGCGCAAGCAGGAGCAGCATGTTGATTTCTCTCCATTTTTCACCCAGCAGGAGCAGTTTTTAATGCCTGCTGCCTTCTGCACTAGAATCTCGAATTAACGCATGAGCCAGACAGAGGAATCCCAGCGAACACCATGCATCAGCTGACGGGTCCTCACCTCAGCACAGCCGTGCTCTGAGTCAGACAGGCTCTGCCCAAGCCTGAGCCAGACAGGGAGGCAGAGGGAAGCCTGGCTGGCATTTGCAGCGTGCTGGACACCACCGATACACCTGCTGGAGCCCAGCAGAGAGAGCCACCAGGCTTCCTGAGGGCCACAGAGGGTATCAGAGCCCACGGGCAAGGCAGGCAGAAACGGGGCACTGACACAATCCCAGGGGATCAGCTCTGGGAGCGGACTGCGGCAGGAGTGGTCGGATCCTCACGGATCTGTCATGTCGCATGCCTGGCTGTGCCCCTGCCCGCTGCCGCCCCACGGAGCCTGGCACCCACCATCGTGCTCCGAGAGCGCGGAGGAGCCACACTGTCTGTGAAAGCTGCAGCAGCCAAAGAAAACATTTCTAGCATTAAATAAAAGAGACGTTTTTATTCTGCACTAGAAGCTCTCTGATCCTGGAACACAATTTGCATAAACAGACAAATCGGCTATAAACAATTTCAACACTAACTGGTATTTACATATAGAACAACTCACTCAAAATACAATTAAAGGCCTTGATGGATTGGAAAATGTCAAAACATTTAAAAGGCTTCAACACACACGTTTGATTTACATCTCCTTGGTCAGACATAAAGCTGGAGTTTGTTTACATTTTCCCTGCCAGAGCCCAGAGCACATGGAGATTCTGGCTCCCTGCATCAGCACGTGCAGGGATCGATTTTCCGGTTACTCCTCCACACAGGGAATCATCTGTGTTTTCTCTAAGAACACATTTAAAACAAGGAGGCTACGGCTTGGATCCCCAGGCTCATCTCACAGCTGTCTCCACTTGCTCAGTACCCTTACAGGAATCTGCAGAGCCACTGTTTTTCATATTGTCCGGAAAAGAGAGGCTGGCAGGGTACCATTCATCCCTTAGGAAAACTGAGCTATTCCAGCAGAAGGCAAGATCTGGATCTCACCCCAGGCTGCCTGAAGACAGAAGCTTCCCAAATTAACAGCTGCTTTTGCCAGTTTGGACCATAACTTCTGCCTGTCCAGAGAAGGCACCTGACTCTCCAGCATAAACTGAAACACCACCTGAAATTCACCTCTCCCCACTCCCGACCAAAGCCTCTGCTCACGAGCTCTTTCCTTCTCTCCACCAAGAAGCTGACTACCCTACACAAAGCAGAACAGCTTAGTAACCAAAGAAAGCCCATCTCACCCCAAACAGGCTGCTGCAGACGGGACACCGACACAGGAGGTGGGACACGGGCATTCAACCGCCTGGGGAGGGGAGGTCCAGCACAGCCCAGGCCCTACATCCCAGCAGATGCTCTACCAGAATGAGCGGTGAAGGAGGGAGCCTCGCTGCACCTTGCACCCGCACAGTGGAGCCTGCCAGGAAAGAGCTTTGCAGCACACGAGGGCTGAGTGAGGTGGTAGAACCAGGCTGCGTGCTCCTTTTGCCTCGGATTCATACCACCAGAACTTGTCTCTCCAGGACCAGCACATGAAGCAACGCAGTCAAGCCTCTCCTGACTGCCAGGAGTTAAGGATTCCTGGAAATCCCAAGAGACATTTGGTATTTTTACCCACAAGTTCTCTGCCTCTGACTGCACGCTGAGTTTATCTGATAGTGAGAGGAGTGCTGGAGCTTGAGCTGCTTCCCCAGCCACACCAGCCTAACAAGGCTCACCTACTGTGAAATAATAAGCAAGAGCACTTGTCCTGTCTGTCCCTTCCCAGACACTTCGAAAGCTGCTCACGGCTGTATTTCTTCTCTTCAAGGTCAGATTCCTTAAGGGCTACAGGCTGAACGATTCCACATACAGCCTAAAAATACTGAGCTTTATTTATAAACTGCCTAATATATTTTAAAGGCCAAGCACTCCTCATTTTACTTTTTATTGCCACTTATCTTCCATCTCTGCCGCTGTGTTTATCCTCTGCTATGCAAAGGTGCACACCCGCAGCCCTGCGCTGCTGCAAGGCTGACACGGCAGAAAACCAGGAGCTCAGTTGAGTGCAGCCCATCATCTGTCAGAGCTCACGGAGGAGAGCCACATGCCTGCCGAAATACCACTGAGCATATAAAGCAAAGCAAAAACCCGCGAGTGATCATCAACCATGGAGCTCAAAGAGAGTAAAGACTGAGAGCTATGCTCATGAAAACCACACAACTAGCCCAGGAACGCGGTGCACAGGCGGCTCCAGAAGAGAAGAGCTCTGCTGCTGGCAGAGCAACACCCTTGGCGCTGGGAGCCTGTTCACCTTACAGGGAGCCATTTGCCTCATCACACTTTCACGCTTCCCTCCAAGCTACAGCAAGAACCCGAGCTCTGCGCTGCCTGCGGGGACAGATGCCTGATGCTCACTGCCCGTGCCAGGTCAGCCCCAGCTCTCACAGCTTCAAGCAGCACTTGCAGCCGCACAGAAGCGCTGGGACGTGGTGGCAAGCTGGAGAGGAGAAAGGTGCAGCACAGAGAGCCTGTGCAGAGGCCACCAGCTTGGCTGCCAGCGCTCCTGCCCCGGTGGGGCTCTGCCTGCAGCGCCCGGACAGCTCCTGCCAGCTCCACTGCACCCGCGCTCAGCCCCACGCCGGCATGGGGTGGGCAGCAGGGCGAAGTGCTCATCTGCTCCACCAAGGTCATCAGCACTGTATTAATTGGGCTTGCAGAGGGTTCTCATCTCTCATTAGTCTGCCACTCGACATCCATTAACTCCCGGCAGGGCCTTCCCTTAATAAACTCTCAGTCCGAGCCCTCCTTCCCAGGCCATGGTGGAGTCCTATGTTAGAGATGCCGCTGCTACTGCCCAACAAGTTGCAAGCTGTAATTTATTACAATGCAGCATATGGATGCTCCCTTTTTCCATTTGTCTGCATTAAATAATTATTTAAGCTACATTAGGTATTTATCAAGTAAACTGTCAGCATCTGAAGTTTCCTTATTGTAGCTGGAGATTTAGAACAGTAATTTGTATGCATCCTGGCCCTTGCAGGGAAAGGGCTTTCTGCAGGCTGAAATTATGATACGAACATGATGTTTCATGAGATATTAGAACTTAACCTCAAAATCTTGTGAGGAGGGAGAAAGGAGGTGAGGGGAAGCAGGCTCACCAGGTTGCCTGGCATAGCGGAAGGCTCCCAGCTGTGATCCTCCTGGAAACTCAGGGGCAGCAGCTGATGGTGGGGCAGCAGCAGACAAACCACCCGGGGTTAAGGGCACCAGATTCCACTGCACAGGGCTCCCCTGCTCCCGGGGGAGTCCCCCTACACCAGTCCCAGCCCTCCTGTCCCCTATCTCCCCGGAGATCTCAGAGGCCTCCACAAGAGCACTGCAGCAGTGAACTTGAAGCCCACTGCAACCTGAGCCCTCCCTCTAAGGGTCCTGCCCTCAGCCCCCACCCACAGGCCAGGCAGGGGTCCTTGGTCCCCAGGGCTCCCTGGGCAGGGCTGCCTCCAGCCCCACGCAGGGATCACACGTGCCCGCTCCAGAGTGCCCTGGCACCACTGGGTTCAGCATTCCCATAGGATGCTCCTGACTTGGGAGGCGCAATGGGGAGGGAGGCTGCATGCAGCGGCAGCCACTCCTGCCCTCCCCGGCGTCCTGAAGCTCCAGGCCCTGGCTGGGAGAAGTGCTGCCACAGCTGCTCTTCCCCACCTCCAGCTTCAGCATTTCTCTCCTGCCCCAGTTCAGACAATTGCCACAACAGCAACCCTGCGTGCTGGAAGCTGCATCCTTGAATTTCCCAGATGTCTCAGGCTGCTCCTTTCCTTCCCTTCCCTCACCATCTCTGCTTTCTGCTGAGCTGTAGGTGCCTTCCTCCAGTTCTTGTCCAAGCAGGACATCCACATGGGGAAAAATGAGGAGACGCTGTCTAGAAAAGATGTCAGTTCTTGACAACCTGCTTACGTGGGGGATTTAGCAGCTCTCCACATGAGCAGCAACTGCAACAACCCCAGCCACACTCCTGCCATCACCATAACTACAGCCTGTGTCAGCCTCTCACAGCAGGTCTTTCAACAGGTTAATTTAAAAGGTTTCACTTTGGCTGATTGCATCTAATTTGCCTTGAACCACTGTCGGGATGCTGTGGCAGAGCCATAGCTCTTGTCCTGGCAGCTTCCTCCCCCTTCACCGGATGGCTGCCCCAGCAAGAAGAGGCTCAACACATCGGATGCACACCAGGCGAGCCCCAGGAGATGGCACAGTGCTCCTTCCCATCCTCAGCTGAAGCTTTGGTCTGTATGGAAGGAGTCAGGAGCTCTGGGCAGTGCCTCAGCCCCCTGACCAGGCCTGGCAGGGCCATGAAGTCAGCTCTTCCAGAGGAATCATCAGCAGGTGGCTGTTCTTCGATCAGAGAGGTACTGAGAGCCCAGAGAAGGCTCACATGGACAAGGATACTGGGTCCCAGCAGTGTCTCTGCTCCCCAGTGGGAAGGGAAAGGTGCAGAGGTGCAGCAGAGCCCAAGCAGAAGAGTCCTGGTACTTTGCATACATCCCCATCAGCTCTGGATGGGGTCCATGTCTGGGCCTCTTGGAGGTGCCAGTTGCCCCTTTGCTGTAGGAGATCCTGCACCAGCAAGGGCTCCTGGCCTGTGTTTTGCACAGTGTATTCCATCTGGTTTGCGTGTCTAAGCATGGCATCCACATGACTCACATATCATTCCACAAACAGCCTCAACCCATGAAAAAACAGAAACCATCAAGACTGAGGGAGAAGTTACTTCTGACACACAGAGCACGCCACACAAGATGCCAGCACTCCGTACATTCAGACTGGGGCCGCTTCGTGAGGTGGTTAGCACAGAGATGGAAACCCATCCCTTTTTCTGTTCCTGCAAGAAAACACATAAGCCATTTTTTCCTTTATAGATTCTTGACACTTAACCTACTCAATGCTTTTTATTTGCATTGATCACATTTTATAGTATGATTAAATTTGTATGGAAGAGAACCAATTAGTTTTGTTTTACACTTATTGAATCCACTTTATGGTCAGACAAATTAACTCTCAGCAGTTAGTTTGATTTATCCAAGAGCATAAAGCCTGACAATCTGTACTTTCAGATAATCAGTTTTAAAGGAATTATCTTTATTGTTATTTTTCCTGCTTGGGAGAAACCATTAAACCTGGAGGCAGGTATGAAGGGGAAGCAAACACCGTCAGCAGACTGGCCCTGTCTGAAGATTTCAAAAATAAACATGCCTATTTGCCTCCTGCCAAAGCCTTTGCCAAGGGGCACCACCATGTTCTGCAGGGACCGTCTCTCAGCAGAGCGAGTACCAGCACAGTGACTTTCTCTTGAGAGACTGCTGGTCTGTTTTAGAAAGGTTGCTTTGCCCACTGTCAGGGGATGGTATGTAGGCACAGAACATCCCAGAGGAGTGGGGGTCCAAGCTGTTGTCCTCAGGAGCAGTGGGAAATGCTGAGCTAAGAGGCTGCTACCTGAGGAGAACCAGCAGAAGGGCTTCAGGAAAGGCAGCAGTCTGGCACCCTGTCTAGACCTGCTAAGGCTGGACACCCCTTCGCCTCAGCCTGCCCCAGGGCTCTGACCGTCCCAGCCCACCTGCGGTCTCTCCTGAGAAGAGGATCTGTCCCCACTGCCGCAGCAGGTGCTGTACCACAGCTCAGAGGTGCCCACGGCAGAGCCCAGCAGTGCCATGGGGCTCACCACCCTGCTCTAGGTGGGCAGCTGCTGTCAGAGGGGACACTGGCAGCCCTTTCCCAGCCCCTACGCGCCTCCACATCAAGGGCAAGCCAGCTCTGACTACCAATGACCGTGGTGGGCATCTGGCTTCACTGGCCAGGGCACTGGCAGACCTGGATGCCAGGATGGATACTTGGCACAGCCCTGTGCCAGGGAAGGGCTCCCACAGGGGGTGAAGGAAGGCAGGGAAAGAACTGGCTGTGAGAGCTGCAGGAGGAGGAATAACTGGCCACAAGCTGTGAAAAACCTCTCCTGAGAAAGGTGTGGAAGTGCTGTTGCTTGGATCAGGAGCAGCAGAGCAGATGGGCCTCATCAGAAGCATGTGTAATTGGGACGATCCTTGCTGCACCCAGCACACAGCTCAAAGAGTATCGCTCTTTTCCACTGCTGTGTCATTACAGATATGCCTGTCGGGACCGGGCACAGGGCATGGCTGAAGGCTGCCCTTGGGAAGCTGCCTGCTCTCCAAGGCTGTCCCTTCTCTCTCTGCTACTTGGGCAGGGTGCACAGTTTGGGAGAAATGATGGCCAGTGCTGGGAATGTCTGTTCCTCTGAGCTGGAACAGACTGCTTCCAACTCCGCACACAGGCATGGCTCTCCCAGTGCGTCTGGTCCTCCTCTTGTGTAAGCATTCATTAGGCTGGGCTCAGCAACCTGCTCATGTCTAACAGGGCCCATCAGAAGAGAGGTTTATTGCTGGCAGAGTGACGCTGCCCTGGACACAAGGACAAATGGGCCAAAGAAGCTGCCTGGCACCTGGACAGCTTTGAAGCTCAACCTCATTTGTATTCAGCAGCTACAGGTAAAAAGAATTTGTTCCCAGTTAGTAAATGAGATTTAGTTAATAAATTGGTACGTGTGAGCAGGCTGCCACTTGTTCTCATGCAATGCAATAAATGAAGAGCCAAAAGTATTTCGTAAGAAGGTGCTGTTTTCTTACAGGACTCGGTACTGAGAGATGTTATTTTTTGGCAGACAGTGGCCATGGTTGATGATCATTCATTTCAAGCACCTCCGCAAGGCACTCAGGATGCTTCTGCTGAACTGTCGAGGGGGAGCCCCTTCCTGACAGCTCTGTCACCAGCAGAGCCTCCCCACCTCCTCAGCATCCTCAGCCAGGAGGGCACGGAGGGCTCCTGTTGCTGATGCCATACCCATGCACGGCAGGGACAGAAGGAGCACAGTCAAGTTGCCCTGTACAGTAGCTAGAGATCCACCTAGGGCTGCAGGTCCAACACAGACAGGTGTGAAACCTAACATGGTAGAACTGAAAACTGTCCCAGGAAAAAGGAGGTCTGAAAATCCAGGGATCAGATCCAGTATTAGGCCTCTGTAGGTTCCACATTCCTTTGTCCTTCTGCTCACAACCTCTAACCAAGTCTAGTATCTTGCTAAATCCATGCAGACATGCACTCACGTAGTCTAGCATTTATTGGCAAACATAGAATAATTCTTCTCTTTGTGACAGAAAAAGATCTTATCTGGTTCTTACAAAGGTCCTGTGGTCATCTGTTCTGCAAACACATAGTGTATTGATCTTATAACATAAAATCCGAAAGTAGCATCTCTTATCACACGTAACTCTACTCGGTCTCTAAAATACAGAGCCTAAGTATGAACCTGACAGCACACCAGGAGCAGACTTACATGCTGGGCAACAAAAGTGTAGTTTGGAGACTGCATTCAACAAACAGAATGAGCCCAGCACTCCTCTGAAGTGGATACTAACTTTGCAGGGTCCTTGGAGGACACAGTTGCTCCTCTCCCTTTGCAAGGATCCCCTTGAGCAGCTTCACATGTGCAGACTACACAACTGCCACTTGGCCAAGCCATGAAGTACTATGAAAGTCAAAGCTTGCACTGGGAGTAGCATGCCATCTGTTCAGGCTTGAAAGACAGGAAACAACTATCAAAACTACAGTCTAATCATCATCAGCTGGCTGGCAGCTAACAAGTGCACACGCTATCTGGTGAAAAGCTAAGATGCTTATCAGTCGAGCATCTTGCAGGAGAGAAATGAAGTATCTGATGGGCTGAGAGAGAAATAGAACAAGAGCGGGCAGCTAAAACCAGGCTAATTAAAGACTGGAGTCACATTGTCCAGTGAAAACTAGGGAACATCTACACAAGGCTCTTCTACTGGCACCTATACACCTCTGGCTAAATCGGTACCTGCTATTAAAGCACAGGGAAAATGTGGAGGCCAGGAAGCAGTCAAATACATCTGCATGAACGAAACGAAACCCTGCTACAGAGACAGGAACTGAGCACTATGTGTGTACCACAAAGCAGAGGAACTAAAATATGCACTGGATAGAAAAGCTTAACCCGTGGGAAAGTACATAAGATGTTCTGTGAGGAAGGACACAGCTCATGATCAGTGACGCTGGGTTGCTGGTTTGCTTGTCCCCAAGAGGGACGTCACAGCAACTAGCAGTAACACGTTGTTGCTTGGTATTCACTATTTGGCCCAATAAGGAAGCGACAAATTCATTACAGAGTTAAGTCTTTGCTCAGAGAACTGTTCTGGGGTCAGTTCCCAGTATGTCTGGAGCATCTACATCACTCATGGCTGGTAGGTGAACAGACACTCCTGGGATAACAGGGCTCTGGAAGGAGATAAATACAGCAAATGCATTTGAACCCAAGGAGAAGCCAAATTTTAAGACAGTCAGCAGTGAGAGATAGTCTCATCCTCACCAGCCTCTCTGAATGTCCAACCAATCAATGGTCACCAGGGAGCACATACCCATTCACACTCTATGCATCCAAACTAGAAGCCCATAATTGTCTGTATGAAGAAACATCAAATGATTTTGCACGGACAAAACACTTGGCAGACTGAAAAAAATGAAGGCAAAACCATCAGGCTCATCCTTCCACAAAACCCACTCGGGGCAGGCAGTACATCTTCAGAAACAGCAACACCCTGCCGGCTTTCCCTGTGAGCTGCAGCAAGCCATCGCTATTAGCCATGATGGGAGGACCAGGCAGGACTTTTGGAACATGTCCAGCACACCAGCATGGACACAGAAGGAAAGAAGGAAGAGGAAGAAATACGTGGTCATCATAACTACAGTACCAGGGATAGGGACGCTACAGTACCAGGGATAGGGATCCCAGATAGGGATGCTGTGGAAAGGAGAATGATAAATTGATCTGCTGCAGAGCTGTCCTCTCTCAAGACCTTGTTGAAAGCCCCACCTGAATAACACCAATATTTAATTTTGGGGAAACTGGAAGATATAGAAGGTGAAAAACTTAACAGAGACATATTCACTGTAACAGCTGTGACAGCTATTCCTCAAGCACCACAAAGCACAGCCCTGCCTGCGCTCAGCTCTGCAGAGTAAATGGTAATTAGAGTTTGCCAATCATTGTTGCTTCCTTATTGATGACAATGGGGAGATGAAGGATCTGTGATAGACGCAAATTCTCCTGAAGCTTCTCTCTCCCATTTGTCATTTCAAGCTTGCAGTTTGAATCAAAGGATTTGCTTAAAATGGGTTTCAAGTATTTTTCTACATTTCTGTTCTGTATGTAAAAAGCTTGAATTGCTTCTGAAACGGTTTTGTTTCATTCATCTTCAGCACACAGCAAAATGCAGCAACACAGATGCCATAAAATAATTGGTGCTGGATCACCCCTACAGCATTCTGCCAGCAAACTCACAGAACTCCTGCACTGGTCTGGACCAAGACCTACTTCTAGGCACAGCCTGACAGAGCCTGTCCTTATAGAAACAGAAAGCACGTACAATGAAGGGCTGGCTCCAGGATCACAGAACATCCTGCACAAACCCACAGCAAATGGGAAAGACTACCAGGGAGGACAGGCAGGAAAAACCCCTCTTCATCTGGCCCAGACCCACGGCCTCTTAGAGCTGCGGCTCCTGCTGACTGCACCTGAGCTCAGGGTCTGAAATACAAGACAATATTGACCACCCCGTCACTCGTTAATCGAAACAAGCCCGTAGGCCAAAGGCAGCTGAGCGCAGCCGAGGCTGGGTACGTGGGAAAGGACACGCGCAGCTCCACACAGCAGGGCAAGGAGCTGGGGTCTGGTCTGGGGGACAGAGGCAGGGCCAGCGCTCGCTCCCCATCTCCTGCAGGAGGGTGGATGTGGAGCCCAGGCCAGGAGGGCTCTGCACAGAAGGTGGCGGTGAGGTCACAGCCCCGTTTTCATGTCAGACAGAGGGAACAGGCAGCCCCTCTCCAAAAACCGAGGCAGTTTCTTCAAGAGCTGTAGCTCCAAATCCACCTCTCTGCTGTGAGCCCATCTCAGAGACAGTTTTCAGGCTGCTGTCATACATCCAGCTTTGCTTTTTAATGTTTGCTTTTCTTTTTCTCCTGTCTTTGGTCTCTCATTTCTTTCTGGAACAGTAACAGGGGCAGATAAGCATGCTTTAATCTGCTCCCAGTGAAAAGGTGGAATGCTGATTGCTTGCTCTGCCTCTTTTGGCCAAGCATTTTTATCCCGCATTGCTACAGGGAAAGGTCTTGGCTCTTGAGGCTCCAGCTTTTGTCTTTTTCTGAGCTGAAGGGTTTTTCCCAAAGTGAGTACTGAAATGCTTCAATGATCTTTAAAAAAAAGTTGTGCAGATTTTGTGAGATTTTGGACTGCAGCAAAAGAAAAATCTAACAAGCTGAATGTCATTTTTTTTTAAGGAGATAAGAAAAAGGCTACTGGAGCTGTCAGAGTTTAAGCTTCAACCTTTATGTTTACAAAGCAAAAAGGGCAATTAAATGTGGAAAAATAAATCTTTCCAGGACTCTGCCAGTGGTTCTTCTGGTTTGTACTCAGACTACTGAAACGACAGGCTAGTTTAGTGCCTTAGGCAGGGACTCAGAATAGAGCAGCCCTGACATTTCTTTGATGCATAGTGTACCCTAATAAAGATGTTCTTTAAAACCATTCCTTTCTGCCTGGCAACCAGGCGTTACAGAGCATCCCACTGCAACAGGGCTGTCCGCCCGCTCCATGCCTCCCTGTGCCTGGCACTGCTCTTCCCTCCCTGCTGAATCTGCTGTCCGTCTTTGCGACTGGATCTGAGGAAGAAATTGTCAGAATAAACCAAGGGTATAGTTAATAGGCAAATTCTGTGCTTTCACCTCCCAGCTATTTCACAAAGCCTGTTTTCACAAAGATGTTGAGGGACAGAAAACATCACGGTCCTGCAAGCACAGAGTCAATAAACAAGCACAGACCACCACGTGGCAAGGGTGTCTGCCCATACTTGTTGCAAGCCACAGCCCTGCAAGCACCTAAAGGAGCAGCCGAAGGAAGACCTATGTTCTCAGCACACAGAGTAATCTCCTCTGAGGTCTCTTCCCCTGCTCGCTGTCAGCTCTGAGCCCACGGGCACGTCAGCACAGCTCTCCGGCAAAGGGCAGGGCACAGGCTGCAGGTCAGAGCACCCTCGATGCCAGCTGAGAGGTGCTGGCTGCCGTTCTGGGAAGGACTGCATTTCCTTCCCATCCCCTCCCATCCGCCTCTGGCTGTTCACACATTTCTCTCTGCAAGGACCAAAACGCAAAAAGGGAGATGAACAGAAGTAAGGGAAAGGCACTGGGAAGCCCATCTCCAAGTGCTAGGTGACAGCAGATGGTAAGAGGCGCTGTGCTATGACAGATGAAGAAATCAGTAATGTACGTGTCAAATGCAATGTCATCAGCAGCCTGCCTGGCTGTCTTAGCTCCCAGAGCTGCCAGCCCCTCTTGGACTCACATCTCCCGGGAACACAGCAGGTCCTTGCACCTTCTCCCACAAAGCTGCGTGCACTGGCACAGCCTGCAAGGGCAGCTCCAAGCCTCCTCGGGAAGGATGTCCCAGTGTGGGGTCAGACGCACAGGTTTGCTCAGCATTACCTGGGTGTTAACATGTTTCTCACATGCTCAGCAAAGTAATGTTGTTCCCTCTGTCATTTACCACCCAGAACATCAGTGACTGGAAACCAAGAATGGCTTTTGGCATCCCTCCATACACAGACTGGAGCCTGGGCATGTGGTGCTGGGAGGGAGCCAACCAACGGCAGTGCACAGCTTCCAGGTGAACAGAAGACCAAGGTCCTACCTCCAGAGCTAGAGCAGGACATCCCAGGTGCTCTGCACGCCCTGCTCTGCAGAGAGCTGTAGTCCTACATATCAGGACTGGCACAACGCATAGCAAGAAAGGGAGAAGATCAGAGTAAAGTGGGAATGGAGCAGGGCCGGCAGTGAGCCCTGGGAGGCTCCTCATCGCCACTTCCCAAAGCCCATCCCGTGGAGGGACCCGCATGTTATTCCTGGGGACCTTGCAAGCCAGGATGCATTCAGCAAAACTGGAAAACTAAACGCTTAGCGGTGTTGTTGCCCATAATTAGTCTTACAAATAGTGAAACTTAATTAATAATAACACTTAGCACTGCCATGCTGCCTTTACATTTACAAAGCACTGTGTAAACATCAGCAAATTAATCTACTGTACTTAGCAATTATATAGTGCTTTATATTTCCCAGGTCCTGTGCAAACATTAGCTAATTAATCTACTTAATTTCCATGTTTTATATTCCAGAGCACTGCACACTGGCAGCACAAGGAGGCGGCCTTAGCAGGGATACTCCTGAGTGACTCTTCTGCACTCTTGGTGTTTACAGTCCCTGCCACATTTTGGGGAGACACCTCCAAACACTGCCAGCTGGGCTGAGCATACAGACAGCCTCAAGGAAGCAGAGGCAGAGCCTCCTCCAGTTATTTAAAACTGGACGGGATTCAGTGAACTGCAAGGATGATTTCACATCTACAAAGCCTGCTGTGCAGTGAAAGACTAAAGTTACTTTGCAGATTCAGCGCATCAAAGGTAAATTTAAGAGGTGACTTGATCACAGCCCATGAGCCCCCATACAGGGACAACACGTGAGATACTCAAATAATGTCTGATTAGATTTGACGCCTGGAGGAAAAAGGTAGGAAAACTGGAAATTAAATTCACTTTTTAAAAAGTGACTGTGAGCAAGGCCTGGCCAGGAAAGAGCACGCTGAGGGACAGCTGGAAGGAACTGTGATTTGGAGTACTTCTCTGACTTCTGCATGCATTCCTGTTTCCCCAGGGTTCACCACTTACGGAATGCGCACCTACGGAAGGAAAGCACCCAGGTTTCAGGTGTGAAGCATCACGCCCCTGGGGCGGCGAGGGCCAGTCCCCAGCCACACAGCACAGCGCGGGTGGCAGCAGCCACCACCTCTCCCCCTGCGCTGACCTGGACGGTCCTGCTGCCCCAGGGTGCCCAGCAAACTAGACAAGCCACCCCAACCACCACACACAGAAATATGAAGCATTTTCCATCAGAAAGACCCTAAAAGAAGTAGGTCTGCCAATCAAACACTCTCTAAACAAGTACTAATGCACACCCACTCATGCAGAGCTGCATCTCTCTGCTGTTTATTGCATTTTAACATTGTCAACAGAGCTTGCTGGAGCACTCACGGCGCTCTGCTGACCTCCATTATTTATGATGGCATGGGAAATTGATTGTGGTTGAAAGATCCTTACTGGAATAAAATGAGCTTCTCAATTATTGCCACACAAATAAATCACTGTTTTCCAGTGATCCCCCCTAGGGAGCACTTGCATAACCCTGAGTTCATGACAACAGATGTCTCCAGGTGGCAGAATACAGGTGACTGCATCGTAATCATTGTCGAGTTACAGGACGGCAGAGGTCAAGTGATTCTCCATATGACCACAGGGAAGGGAAACCATGGGGATGACATAGGGATTGCTGGTGTTTCTAGATGGTTAAATTATAAACTCCCCATCAAAGTTGCAACAATTTTTGGTACTTTCTGTCAAAAGCAGCACAGGAAATATGCACTAATTATTAATGGGATTACAAACAGGTGAACAAGACAAACAAGCCTTTCAGAGACCCAGCCTCCCACTTGCCTTTCCCCTCTCACAAAATCCTCAGCTAGATGTAACTAAATAGAAGAACTTAACCCGTTACAGCAATCCCAAGAGAGATCTTACCGCTGGTTACCTCTGCCTCTTCCCCAGGAAACGCAGAGCTCTACACAAGCAATGGCAAGAGCGCAGGGAGCATCCCCACCCATCTGCCTCCTTGGTGTCCTGCTCAGGTAGCACCATGGGGCTGCAGAGCAGACCCTCACCCCACGCCTGCATGGACCCCCAGCACATGCTGTCCTGCCCAGACACACCAGCTGAGCCCCGCGGGGCTGACCTCACAGTACTGGACTTCCTTCCCAGCATGGGATGTCAATGGGTCACCAAAACGGAAGGAAGTAGGCACAGAAGAAAAAGAGCTATGGAGGATCCTGCCCACACCATCTTGTAACAGGGCTGTGAGAAGAGCTGAAAAAAAAAGATCTGGGAAACCACAAACAGGTAAGTCTTGGGTAGACACGGCCTCTGCCGCTCAGGAGACCTTAATAGGAACAGAGATCTGATGGGGGTGGGGCTTGAGCCCCCATTTCCACACTTCCAGCAACCCCACAGTGAACGAAGGGCCTCTCCTGCCCCGGTCAGCACTGTTTTTCCGTTCTTTCAGCTCTTTTGCAATTCCTTGTTTTCGGCCTCCTGAAGCAATTTGCTGTCAGAGCATTCAGTTGTAGTTTCTTGGTGATCTTTAATATTACAGAAAACTATTAATTCTTGATTTATTTGAAACAGTCTATTTTGACAGGATTTCAGGAGAAGACACCTCTCCATTGAAGGATTACAGACTGTCTATTAATTAAACACCAATAACAGAGCAGTGAAAGCTTTCCAAACATCCACTGAGGAATCTTTCTCCTTGCTCCCTTCTTCCCCTTCTTGTTAGAGACCTTTACAGGAGGTCTGGAAACCTGCCACACTTGGAGACAAGAGCTCTCTCCTCTCTGTGTTGGCCTCCCTGAGCCTTCACTCAGGGCACTTCACTTAACTGGGCACTGAGCAGCCTCTCACTATGCGTTCACCCACTTCCATTTGCAAATGGACAAGGCCCGCTTTCAGTCTCAAAACTGCTTTCACAAGGATCATCACACCAAATCAGCCAAAGTCCTGTCTCTGGACATCAGTTTGGACACCACAGGGTGCACACTCCTGGAAATTCATCCTTCCTGTTCCTCCGCCCATTCAGTGCTCCTCCCCCAGGTATCGAAGCACAACCCTTGAGTGCAAGAACACACAGCACTAGAGAAACCCTGTGTAACCCTCACCCCTACTGACAGGACAACGCTGTGCTGGGAGCAGGCACGTTACAGTAACTCAAAAATTAGTGGCTTCCTTGATGGCACTGCCATACAGGCAGATATGCACAATTATTGAAAAAAGTAATCTGGCCAGAAAAAACACTGTTTCTCTACAAAAAAGGGCATGCGCTGCAAATGAACAACAAATCTTCTGCAGAATTATCCTGAAGAGTCTCCACATATACGCTTGCTTCTAGTGAGACACATCTTGTACTGCAATAGATGTAACTGCGTCTTTCATTGGCTGTGGAAAACACTCAAACACTCTGAACATGCAGCACAGCAGAGCATTGCAGGGACAGCATCTACTATCAAACAGCATCCTCAGGTGGAAAGGAAAACAGTGAGGCTCCCTGCTTTCACCAAAACATGCTTGGTATACACAGTGGGAAGCAGACTGAGATCAGGACTCTGCCAGACTTCCTGAAGGGGATTTCCTCTGTTCATCGTGCAAGACGGTGAAAAACAAGTGCAATGTTTTGCTGGTGATGTCATAAAAATGATTAATACTGACAATGAGGCATCTTGCTGTGACAAAGTAAACGGCAACAACTTTCTACAAGTCTGGTCTTGAATTGGATATTACAATTGGCTCCAGTTTTCTTGGAGGAATCATTGACTCTGTGTAGTGAAGGTGTTTGTGCATTTTCCTCTGCCTATGAGAAGTTTTCGGTTTGGGAGCAGAGAAGAAGGAAGAGCATCAGATAAACTGGCTACATGTCATGACGGATGAGACAACGTTTGGACAGCAGTTTGCAAAAGCTTTATGTTCCTAGAACAGATTTCATTGCTTAAAAATAACCAGTGCCTTTCAGAGGCCAATTTCTCTTTAGACTGTGTATCTAGGAGAAACCTGCTAAATACACCATCTCCATGGTGTGGTATTGTGATGCTAGGATGTTATATCCTCTGAACAGAGATGTTTGTCTCTCCTTTCATGTCCCCTTTTATCCCTGTCCATGCCCAAGTCAGCCAAAACTCATTTATCTTGTGCCAGTTTTGATGTCCGTCTCCCCCTCTTCACTCTACCTGCAGTGTCTTTTGGAGAGGGACATGATTAAGGACTCCATATGTAAAGCAAGAGTGGAGGAGCCGTTCACACATGATGCACTGAATATTGTTTCTTATCACATTTCCTGTGAATTCTTACACAATGTTTTGTATTCTGACTACTGGTACACAGCGAACAGTTTCCTTGGGCTGCCTGCAACAATGCTGCACTTAATTCAGAACCTGTAAGATACATGAATAATTCAGACTGTTCGTTCCAGTGCGCCTTGCTCTACATTTGTCAGTACTGGATAACATTTCACGTTGCTCTCAGCTGCCGGTGTTGGAGAGATGCAGCACTGGGGGCCTGGGCCTGCTGCAGCCCACGTGGCAGGAGGTCACGTCTGGCTTTTGCAGCTCTGCATGCAGACAGGCATTTATTTGGGAATGGGCTGACCTTGCACTAATTAACTCAGCGGTCTCTTTGCTACAATAACTGTGGAGGGCCAGACTGCAATGGCAATAATCAGCGTTGTCCCCCAGCAGATCTCCTGGGACTTCCTTCCCCTTGCCTGCTTTGTATCTATGAGAAGCTCACACCAACGAGCAAGGTAAGTTCCTCACCCATGTACCTGACAATTACTTACAGTTACATTAAAAAAACAGATCTAGCAGACTGCTTAATATACATAACATCTAAATTTTCATTATAATCTATTCTCTCCAGTTGCTGTAATAGAAGAAACATTTTTTAAAAGCTGATTTAAATACAGCTACTGAAAGGGACAAAAGTCAGGCATTCAGCAAGCTGTTTGTTTACCTGAAAAGAGATTTTTTTCTGACTCATACAGCAAATGCTGCCCATGGTCACTGGTAATTGAAATTCTGATGGAGTTTACATTGGCATTTTAACATCAATTAATAAATGCAAATTTTAAATGCAGTTATTAGAAGATTTTATGCATTTGGAAGGAAAATAAAACACCAAACCCCAAAAATGTTCATGAAACATTTACCCATGCTTGTACTCACAAGCCACAGCCTATCCTGAAGAATAAGCAGCACTCATTTGCCTCTTGACTCTGTCCCATAAGCGAGAGCAGCAAGAGAATCATGCAAGCCAGGTGGACAAGCACCCAGCTAGCCCAGTCCTAGTGCCACAGACCTCCAGAGCATCTCAGCGCAGCCCTCCCTGCAGCAGGGAAAGCACTTGGGAAATAGGATAAGTAAACAGATTTTAGAGAAAACTTTGTTCCTAGAGGAAGGCCTAAGAGGATATCTTAACCAGCAAGTGTAAACAGCCACCAAAACCAATGCTGACATTGCCAAACAGCAGCGCAGCTTTCACAGCAGGCTCTTCTCCCTGTCACGCATGGTCTTCCCAGCAGCAGCACCCCCACCACGCTACCCCACTTCACCCCCAGATGCCATTCACGCAGGGTGAAGATGCTGTACAAGCCTACAAGGAGTAGAGGAGCAAGAAGCAGGATGGCTTAAAGCAGCAGTGCTGCTCAGTCCCACTGTAAAGTGCCAGCACAAAGGAGAGCCACACATTTGGAGAATCAAGTAGGTCTAGCAGAAGACAAAGGAGGTGTGTTGGGGTGGGGGACAGTGTCCCAAAGAGGACAAAGCCTATGAAAGGAAATGGGCATCCTGTGATTCCCTGTGTGTCTGCCTGGTTGGGAGTCAGGGAGATTTTCAGGATCAGTCATGGCCCCTTGGTAAGATCAAGTCAGACAGGGAGGCAAACAAGGGGCAGAGACACACTCTTTCCCAAGGCCTCCTGAGCCTCCACTGCAGCTGAGTACAATCAGCACAAGATCTGAAGGGCTCCACATGTCCTCTGGCCTGAGCAGCACCAGCACAAGCAGAAGCTGTGACATGTCACAGCAGAAAACTATCACATGGTCCCATGGAGAGGCACAGGACAGCTGGGCTGCAGCACCTGCCAGGCACCCATGCTCACAGCAGCCCCTTCTCAGCAGCCAAGTCTGCCCCATCAAGCCCAGCCTGCTTGCCTGGACCAGCACCCGATGGACCTGTGCCATCCTGCAGTCCCACTGCTCGCTCACACAGCAAGCCCAGGGTAAAACCACACTCAGCAGCCGCTCCCTGCCCTCTGCTCTTGGGGCTTCCCCTCTGCCCATGCCAGGTGGGAAGGAAAGCAAGAGCAGCTGGATGCAGCCCATAGGGCTGTGACTGCTGCTCTTGGGGGAGGCAGGGGTGAATCATAACTTCATCAGCCTACAAGGGAAATAAGCAATTATCTGGCAATTGTATGCAGTCCATTTCAGTGGGAGGCTCATAACCTAACCAGCCCTTGTAGTCAAGGGGAATAAAATATACGCTGACATCAGTACACAGAGGTTCCCATTGGAAGCCACTTTCACTGCAGTGTTGTGAATCTTTTCAGAAACAGCTTGAGAAGATTCATTCTGTGTATCAATCTTCCTGGGTAGCAGAGCTGACAATGGTTGTACATAATAATGCTTAAGTCAATTCACATGCACAGTCAGTGGCTGTCTACAAGTCTTGGCCCTAATCAGTACATTAAATAGAAACTTATGACTAATGACTCTGAAAGGGCCTCTCCAGGGGCAGGGAAATGCTCTGCTTTGGCCACTATCTGCTCCTCAGGCATGTGCTGTAGTGGCACATTCTCTCCTCGGCTGCAGGAAGGGAGAATGGTAAGTCATAACTCTTCTGTTTGTTCAGGTGACACATTTTTTTATGAGTCAAATTCTTTACTTTAGGTTTTGACAGTGATTTTGTGACTTTATGTTCATCCTGTAATCACGGTCCTGCTTTGGAGCAGACACAGAGCCCATAAAAGCTGCTGGCTTAGCCAGCTCCATGCTGGAGGAGAAGATGCCCCACCGCAGCCCCTCCGAAACTGCTCCAGCACCACACATGCCAGGCACGGCTGGACCTTGAACACTGACTGCTCTCCTCCAGCAGCAGTCCAGCCTGGGCAGGTGGACCCACCCTATGCTGCTCCTACTGCCACAGGGACACCAGGAGCTGTAAGCTGAGCAGCAGCCCAGGCTGGGGAAGGACCAGGCTGTCAGGAAGTGGGACACATTCATTTCCACAGCTCTGGGCACACTGCTTGCTTCCAGCTCAGCTGTTCTCACGAAAGATGCACCTGCTGGCAGCCTCAGCATCCACAGCTTTGCATGGAAAGCACTACATGGCTGCTCTGCTCCCAACAGTGTCTGCTGGATGAGCTCAGCCTTCCTTAGCAGGCAGAGGCAACCTCGCTGCTCTTCAGGAGCTGGCGTACAGAGCATCCACTCAGCTCCTGCACCAGCTGGGAAGGCCCCAACCAGCCCACCCCTCTGCAAAGCTGATTTCCATGCATGCCCTACAGAGCTGCAGCAGAGTGAGCAAGGTCAGGGCACAGTGGGTCCTAGGATCCAAACAACCCAAGCAATCGCTGGAGGTGAGGAAGGAAAGGGCACAACAGAAGACCATACCACATGCAGGCAAGAGGGGCCCAGGCCTTCACTTGCCCATGGTCCCTGTGGCTCCAGTGCAGGCAGCACTTAGAGGTTTTCTCCCTAACCAGAAACCTCCAGTAAGAGCAGAACTAAAGGAATGTGTTTTCTAGACTTCCACATGCAAATGCCCAGAGCAGATCTTTGCCATTCAGTTGCATGGCTTTTATTGATTGAAAAATTGGGGTAAGGAAAGCTATTCCTCCCTCAAATGAAACACAGCAGCATTCCTTTCCTCACACTTTGTCTTTTACCTCCAGGTCCCTTGTTTCACAGGCCAGTTGACTCAAGGGACCAGCTCCTTTATTAGGGCTAATAGGAGTCCACCTCTCTTCTAAGCGTGACCCCACACATCAGCGCTTTTCTAGCTGGTGCCAGGCTGGTGGGAGCTGAGATGGGCCAAGTACTGTTACAGAGCTGAGTACATGAACCCAATCAACTGACCCAGAACTACCTGCTAAGAGTACCTGCATCTGATGCATCCTCATCAGACATCCAGCTGGGCACCATATGCTCCAGTACTGCTGGGAGTGTTCACTACATGTGCAGGAAAATCCCTCCAGAAGAAACATACTGCTGTTTGTAGATTTTCCCACGTCAACAGCTCTTGTATGTCTTTTTCTATCTTTGAGATTCTCATGGGGTTTCTTAACAGGTAGCAGACCACCTTAAAGCTCCCCCTTTCACCAACACAGAGAAAATCTGCCCATTAATCTCCTGTTGCACATCCCCCTGTGCACAGACACCACTCATTATTGTGGCTGTGGGAGTCACCCATTTAAGTAAGCGAGCACTTACTCTCTGCTGCCAGAGGAATGTAGCATTTGAGAGAGAACCAAGTACTCACCCCTTCTTCACCTCAGTGTGAGCTTTGCTGCGTGACTTGGTGGGCACTGCATCGCGGGGCCACGGACGAGGTTCCGCAGGGTGCTCGAGGGGTGGGCAGGACCGGAGCAAGTCATGAGCCTGACTCGGGCAGACTGCCATGACTTGCTGCAGGTTTGTAGGAGTGAAGTGTCATCCTAGATCAAAGTCTCCTGAATGATTCCCTGTGAAGAAAGGGGATAGAAAGAAAAGCATCTTACAAAGCAGATCCTGGCTGCCTCCACCAACCCCACCTTCATGTGGCTGCAGAGCAGCTCCTGGTGCATACGGGAGATTGCTGCTATGCCCAGGTCCTGTGGAGAGTGGCTCCGGGCTTGGAGCCTCTGCGGCATTCTGTGATACCACACCAAGGACAGGAGAGCCCAGAAGGGGTGTCCAGGCTAGACTATGTCCAAAGCCAGTGTTAAGAGCTCTCTATATATTGTTTTCTACAACAGCTGAATCACAGATGGTGCTTCATTAAGCTTGAGATTCATCAGCCATTGTTAGTGTTGCGCTCAGTAATAAAATAATCATTTAAAGAAAACAGTCATCAGAACTAAGCAAGCCCACTGGCTGCTGGGTTTGACTTCCCCCACCAAGGCCTGGCAGACAGCCTGCTGCCATTCTGACAGGCAGGGCAGTGATGGGAAAACCCCGGATGGCTCTTTTTATTGTGAAAGCAGTATATGAAGCTGCAAACATATCTGTCACCTTCTAGCACAGTGTTTACCAGCTCTCCTCAACACTCCCCAAACAATATTTTCTAGAGACTGTAATTCAATACCTCGCACCCCAGAGCTGTAGCATCAGCCCAGAGAGCAACATGATGAATGTATCACATTCCTCCAGGGCTGGGGCTAGGGAGCTGGTTTGTGGTGTTCCAGCTGTTAATTATCCCTCTGCTTTTTGCTAGTCTCATCCCAGCTGTGCCTCTATTTATCATACAGGTCTGCATGCTCTAAAAACATTCTGATTGTTTTAAAGCATAAGGAGCAATTTGCCCCTTCTGAGCAACCCTAGGCAGCTCAGGGGATCACATGGCAAGACTTGATCAATAAGGTGCTTGCTAGATTAGAAGCACCAGGGCTCAGACCTTAAAGTGCTTGTTTAGAAGAAATGCAAGTGGGAGAACACACCACGAATGTTAAGCATGGACACAAATACTATTTCCGTCATTCTCTCTTCCCCAGCGACATCCTCAGATTAGTCCCTGTGCTGAGGCGAATGCTGAAGAGACCATCCAGAGCCAGGACAGCCTAGGCCAGGCTGTTTGCTGGGAGAACCCTTCCTGCTCTTCCAGCCACAGCAGCACTGGCTTCCCTGGCAGCTGGCACGCTGAGGCGATGCCCAGGCAGCACCACACCAGCCCCGATCTGCTCCAGCTCCCCAGCACCAGCACGGGGCAGCGTGTGCAGCATGTCCTGCCCAGCACCACACCATCCCCAGGCCACCCAGACCTTTCCCCAGGAGAGCTAGCGGCAGCCTCCTGCTACCCTGGTGTCACACAGGGCACCTCAGCCACTCCCCAGGACACTTCTGCTCCCTCCATGTTCCCACCACTGCTCACTTGCACTCCAAACCTTCTGTTAGCGCAGAGGGTAACTGCTAAGGGCTGCACACAGGCATCTTCGCAGCGTGCGTTCCAGGGTCTAACCGGCAACACAGATGCACACGCCAGTCCTTCATGCATTTCTAGTTTGTCTTAGATCTTCATATACTACATATACACATATATATGAAGATATATACTATAGACATCTTCATGCACAACACACTGTAATGCACCCTCCCCTTACTCACACTCCACTGCTGCTGCAGGGCTTTTTCACACCTGCACTGAAGTCTTTTTTTGTTTATAATGACACCTTGGGTACCCTGTGAAACCTGCAGCCTGCCAAAACAGCGGTGATGTACCCAGTTCAGGATCATTGACAGGGTCCCTGTCCCGCTCTCCACCAGTGGTCAGGAGGCTTCCCCTTGCCAAGGCACCACTGTTGTGCTGGTTCAGCCATCCTCATTTTACACTGCCATCAGTTCCCTGATCACACAGGCAACACTGAACTCAGCAACATCCCCTCACAAGTCTTCTTTCAGACAGTCCTGCCATAGGTTCCTGTGGGCCCAGCTCCTCCACTGCCCACTGTGGTGCCAGCATCGCCTGCTGGACACAACGGACAGAGATGGCTCCTCAGTGGCCCTTCACATGGAAGGACACCACCTTGAGAGCTCAACAAGATGCAACCAGCCTCAACAGAAGCCACACACAACAGGAAGCTACTCTGACTGATCAGCTCCTGGTTAAAAGAGCTCTGACCTCACCCACCACCCAACCACAACCACCTGGGTGAGGGCAGAGCCACAGAGACACAGGTGGGCCAGGTTCTGCCTCTGGAACATGAAGCCAATCAGAAAAACAAAACATTCTACTGGGTTGTGACTCATTCACAGGTCATCTTCAGCTTGGGAACCACAGCTCAGGCCCCAGCACTTCACTCTACCCCTTAACACAGCTTCCATACATCATATTTACACACATCACGTCTTCACATTTCTTTAGTTCACCATACTGAAAATAAAATAGTTCAGTTAATTCAGTGTCTTTGGGCTTCTCCTCAGAGATTTGTTTAACAAAGTGCATCCACCTGGCAAAAGTTCTATAGAGGGTGACCACAACTTCTCATTGGCTGCACACTTGTTTTTCCATCAAGCTGGTAATCACTTTCACCTTTTCCAGCAGAGCATCCACTTTCTCTCTTTACCATCCAGCTGAGCATCCACTTCATTATCAAAGTCCACTTTATCCATTTTCTATTCTCTTTGCCAAGATTAGTTCTACTCGTCACTGCCCCCAATTCCTTTGTGGTTATAGTACCTTCCATCGTCATAGTCTTAATCTTCTTTTACACAAGTGCTTCACATTCCATTCCATTATTAACAATCTTCTTCAAACACACATTTTCATACATCATTAACTGCCCTACCATCATCCAAGCCAAAAATCTGGACCAGACCAGGCATTCAGGCCCAAGATCCAGAGATCATTTCAGGCAATTTCTCATTAATTGCCCTACCACTACCATATGTTCAGCCAAACCAGGCATTTGGAGAAATTTTCAGATACAATCACCTCACCAAAATCCAGGCTGGGGTCCAGAGAACTACCACCATCCAGACCCAGGATTTTGGAAAACTTTAAAGGGCAATAATCATCCTACAGCCATTCAGGACAGGGTCCAGAGAACTACCATTATCCAGACCGCTTTTTGGGCAATTCCTCACACACATCATTACTCGCCCCACCTTTCAGGTGATAATTACCCTATCATCATTTAGGCCAAGGATGTGGAAAACTTTACAGGCAGCATTACCCTACCAACTCCTAGTCTCAAAGTCCAGAGAACCACCGTCATCCAGACCCAAGTTACAGGCATTGCCCCACCATTCATACCAGGGTCTGGAGAACCTTTCAGGCAATTCTTCACACAGGCGCCTTCAGCCACCATATTTCCATATCTTCTTCACACAAGCACATTCAATTCACAGTCTTTTATTACACAGAAATTGGGGTTCTTCATATTAATCTTCTATACACAAACACTTTCTAACCTTTTCTGCTCACTTCCTTCTGCTCATTTTGTCTCTTTCTGCTCACTTTCTCCTCACAAAATTACTTTCTCAAAGTCCAAGCTCACTTTCCACTCACAAATGCTCTTTACTACTTTAATCGCTTCCATCACTTTGTCTCTTTATCTCTGCTCACTGGCACTTTCTTACTCTCAAATGCTTTCTGCCCAAGCTGCTCCCACCTTGTCTCTTTCGGCTCACCTTCAATTTCTTGAAACCTCGAGGACAGCATGCAGGATCTCCTTGAG
>VZZY01008401.1:0-20582 GCA_013400335.1 Eurystomus gularis
TATACATTGTACATTATACATTAAATATTATACATTAGCACATATTTTGGGGGGCAAAAGTAGGGAGCTAGTAAGAAGACTGTAAGTCAAGAGTCCAACTCTCCACTCACTTCCTGGATGTAAACCAGAAGCATTTTCCCTTACATCAGTGGAATTTCACCATTTAAAACCAGAGAAAGAAATAACAAAAAAAAAAATTTAAAAGGCATATCATGCGGAAAGCTAAATCCTGTTCTCGTCAAGGTTTTTGGAGTACAGTCCTGTACTCAGAATGGGACCCACATAGGTTGCCAAACTGATGATAGCAGTAACATATTTGAAAAAAAAATAAAACATAGCTTTATGTGTTTCTTCCTCTCCAATTTTCTTCTTTTGTAAATCTTTTAATCCAACTAGAAGGATTTCTGTGGATAATCCCTCTTCTAAAATGTTTGCATTCTGAAACATTATCTAAACAGTGCTGGCATCTGACAAAATTCTCCCTGATGAGGTCTCATTTGATAAGGAACTCAAATATTAACTCATAAAGAAGCCTCCCCCATTTTTGCCCAAAGCTTGTCCACTCTCATAATGGGAAAATTAAATAGTAAGAAATACAGTAACACATAACACTACTTGAATTGTTCTTGTATTCTCGCCTTTCCCTCATCCACTAAGCAGGTCACCTTGTCATAGAAGGAGATCAGGTTAGTCAAGCAGGGCCTGCCTTTCATAAACCCATGCTTACTGGGCTTGATTGACTGGTTGTCCAGTATATGCCTTGTGATGGCACTCAAGATGATCTGCTCCATAATCTTCTCCAGCCCTGAGGTTAGACTGACAGATCTGTAGTTCCCTGGTTCCTTTTTCCAGTCCTTCTTGTATATGGACATTACATTTGCTAATCTCTAGTCAACTGGACCTCTCCAGTTAGCCAGGACTGCTGATAAATGATGGAACTTTTACGGAACTAACAGAAGATGGCTTGGTGAGCACTCCCACCAACTCTCTCAGTACCCTTGGATGGATCCCATCCAGACCCATATACCTGTGCGCATCTAAGTGGTGAAGCAGGTCACTGACCACTTGTTATCGAATTATAGGGGATTCATTCTGCTCCCTGTCTCTGTCTTCTGGTTCAGGGGTCTGAATACCCAGGAAAGAACCTCTCTTACTATTACAGACTGAGGCAAAGAAAGCATTAGGTACCTTGGCCTTTTCCTCAGCCTTTGTCACTATGTTTCCCCCTGCATCCAACAAAGGGTGGAGACCTCCTTTTGTTCCTAAAGTATTTATAGAAACATTTTTTATTGTCTTTAACAACAGTAGCCAGATTAAGTTCTAGTTGGGCTTGAACCCTTCTAATTGTCTCCCTGCAAATGTTATGATGTCCATGTAGTCTTCCTGAGTTGTCTGACCCATCTTCTAAAGGTCATAAACTCTTCTTTTTTCCTTTTTTTTTTTTTTTTTCCTGAATTCCAGCCAAAGCTCTCTGTTTACCCAGGCTGGCCTTCTTCCAGACTGGTTCGTCTTTTGACACATGGGGATACCCTGCACCTGCCCCTTAAAGATTTCCTTCTTGAAGAATATCTGTCCATCCTGGACTCCTTTGCTCTTCAGGACTGCCTCCCAAGGTACTCTGTCAACCAGTCTCCTAACCAGGTCAAAGGCTGCCCTCCAGAAATCCAAGGTGGTAGTTCTGCTGACCTTTCCCAAGAATAGAAAACTGTACCATTTCATGATCTCTAAGCCCAAGATGGCCTCCAGCCAACACATCACCCTTCTCATTTCACTAAAAACAGGTCCAGTGGGGCACCTTCCTTAACTTAGAAGTTATCTTGCATACTCCAGGAACCTCCTAGACTGTTTCCTCTCTGCTGTATTGTATTTCCAGCAGACATCTGCTAAATTGAAGTACTTGTCCTGGTTTGGCCAGGACAGGGTTAATTTGGTGTGGCCAGGCTATTCCATACCATTCTGACATCATGCCCCGGGGCCAGTTCCGGTCCCTGGTGTGGCTCGTGCTCCGCGTGGCTCCATCCATTTACCCACACAGTATCGCTTATTTAGTACATTGTTTTTCTCACTATTGTCATTGCTGTTGTTACTGTGATGGTTTCTTGTGTGTCATTGTATTAAACTCTCCTTATCCAAACCCAAAAAGGCATTCTCAGGCACTCCTGCCTTTCCCTTTGTCTGAGGTGGAGGGGGTAGTGGCAGTGGCCACATGGCTCAGCTCCCGACAGGGACTAAGCCACTACATTCCCCCATGACAATAAGTGATAGTGATTGTGAGACTTCTCCCAGCTACTTACAGAATATTTTGTCTGCCTCTTGATCCTGGTTGAGCGGTCTATAATAGATTCTCATAAGACATCTGCCTTATTGGCCTTCCCCCTGATTCCTACCCATAGAAAATTAACCCTATCAACATCATCATTAAGCTAAAGAAAATCCAAACATTCCCTAACACAAAGGGCTATCCCATCACCTCTTGTTCCTGGCCTATCCCTTCTGAATACTGTATAGTCATCCGTTGCAGCACTTGTTATGTACAATTGTTTTCCATGTCCTGTTTAATAAACTTAATCTCAGACCAGGGCCTCTTCAGATGTCAACTCATTTGCCTACAATCTTAACAGATGCAAAGCAGACTCCCAAAATGCAGTATTAAGGGTTTTCCTGTCCACATAGCTCCCTTGCCTGACCAGCATATCTGCCCTGCGATCTGATCTAAGTGGAGACCAGTGTGGATGAAGCATGGTGAACTTGGTCCTGCTTGGCAGGGGGGTTGGACTTGATGATCTCCAGAGGTCCCTTCCAACCCCTAACATTCTATGATTCTATGAATTCACTATGCCATCTTCTGCAAATTATTTAGTCTCCTTGCATTCTACCTCACCTGTCCATTGAGCAGGAATAAATAATATGCCATTTTCAATAGCCAAACATATTTTGATTTCCATGTATTCATATTAGAAAGTTCTTGCCACTCTTTAGAAAAATGTAGTCCCATATACGTAAAGTGACACAAAATAATCTATCTAATTCTCTATTTTAGTACTTTTCTCAAGCATGGGATTTTCTGAACAATAGTGCAAGGGCTAATCACTGGAGCTTGGTCTCATGTAGTATTAATCAATCTATTTATTGTACTTTATTTGTCTATTGTATTCATTCTAAAAACTTAGACTACAGGATATTTGCAAATATACAATAATAAACTTGGAACAACCTATGGTTGACAAGTGTATGTTACAATGTATGGTACAACTTCCAGTATGTTTCTTTACTAAGTCACAGAACTGCAGGTTTTGCAAGTGGTTTTCTAACCATAATGACCTGAATTAATGAAATCTCACTTGTTTTATTTCTAATTGACAGCAACTGTTGCCTTGTGGTATTAGTTGTGCAATTGATCTGACAATCAATGGGGAAAAAAAATCCTACCATCTTCTCCTCCCAACAACTCCGCTTAATGCATTTGTGTTTGGTTTTGTCTCTAATTTTGGTTTAGTCTCTAATTTCAAACATTGGCTTCAGCAATTTTTTGGACTTCTGGTATTATTCAGGACAGAGGTTTAGTCTCCATAATGACCCTCATATCTACCAACAGTCTGAAGAGTAGAGAGAAAAGTGAAGTGCCTTTTAAACTAGTATCTTTGCTAGGAGCAATGTTTGTTTCAGATGAGATGTGTCATATATCTCATGTGCGGTACTGCCTGTCTGACATCTCTTGTCACATTACTTCTCCTATCATGTGTCACATTATGTAAGGTCATGCTACTTTTGCTAACAATAAGACACAAAAAACTAGAACAGCAGGGAACTACTTACCAGAGACTTCTTCTTTACACTTAATGCCGTCTCTTGCAAGAAAGAATAAATCAAGAGCTGCAGCACCCAACTGACAAGCCGCTTGAAGAAAAGGAAGTAAATTACCAACTGCTCTAAGGACAACAGTCAATAGACTTTTTGAAAGGTGATTTTGAGCCCACTACTGCATTCCTTACATAGCCTAACCTCTCATTAGAAGCAAATGAAAGTCTACACAAACTAAAGGAAGATAGAGTTCCTTTTCCAATGAGTTTATAATTTTCAGCTCGTTTTCCTGCCTCCTTTCAGGGCATCAAGCATGAGATCCCATGTTACCACACTTTTGATAGATTATGAATTTCTGTTATGTCTTATTTAAACTGTAATTGCTTAGGAATAAATCCATTGAAATCAGTAGTACTACAGTGGTGTAAGAGAAGAATGAAACGTGTCTTTTCTTCCTAATTGTATTTCAGCCACACTGCTACTTTTCCAGAAGTACAAATAAGAACAGTACTAAAACTGTTAAGCAGTATGCAAAGCAGGAAGAAAAACCCCTGCATCAAATCTTAAATGAGAACAGTTATTGTGGGTAAATATCATGGCGATGTAGGAAAGATCTGTCCCTACATTCATGATCCATCTAACCATCACACAGCACTAAAAACCACTTTTGTTATTTGAATTAGTTTAATTTATAGTATGACATTTGGTACCTTTCCTGTGAAATTATCTGGAATTTGAATTCTACCATGGTATCCTTAAGTAGGAAATTTCCAGAATCCCCTTTGAGATCTTTAACTGAAAGTAATAGAATTGGTAATTGCTGGAGTTTTACTGGTCTTGTGTACAAAGAAAAATGTTAACTGCATTATCTTGGTTGTTCAGCCTGCGAATATTCCCAAGTTATGGTTGGCTAACCACTAGGCTTTTTGTAGATAATTGCATCGGGGGAAGAAATAACCCCAGGCACAAGTACACAGGAAGCCAGATGGCTGGAAAGCAGCTCTGCAGAGAAGGAAATTGAGGTCCTGGTGGAAAACAAGCTGACCATGATCCAGCAATGCATCCTCAGAGTAATAAAAGGCCAACAGCTTCCTGGGCTGCATTAGGAGGAGTGTTGTCAGCAGATCGCGTTAAGGTGTCCCTCCCTTCTACTCAGCACTGAAGAGGTCAGGTCTGAAGTACTGTGCCCATTTCTGAGTGTCTCAGTGCAACAAAGACACAGAATTACTGGAGCAAATCCAGCACAGGATCACAAAGGTAATTAAGAAATTGGGGCATCTTTCTGGAAAGGCTGAGTGATAGGATTGTTCATCCTGGAGAAAAGAAAGCTCAGGAAGGATCTTATAAATGTGTGTAAATACCTGTTGGGGGCTATATAGAGAGAGCCAGACACTTCTCAGTAGTACCTACCGACAGGACAAGAAAAAATGGGCACAAATTAAAACCCAGAAAATCCCACCTGAACACAAGAAAGACCTTTTTTTTTACTGTGAGGGTAATCAAGCACTAGAACAGGTTGCCCAGAGAGGTTATGGAATCTCTGTCATTGGGAGATGCCACTGAGTTGGGAAAACCTGACTGGACACAGTGCTGGGTAACCTGCTGTTGTTTATCCTGGTTGATCAGGCAGTGTACAGACTAGAAGATCTCAAGGGATCCTTTCTAACATCAGCCATTCTATGATTCTGTGACCTTTATGCGGTGATCAATCATTATACTTATTGTTACAATCTTTCCAGGCTATATCAAATTGCAGTAGTAGTTTTCTATTGAGATTGTTTCCTCAATGATTTTTAATGAGAAGTGAAAAAGAGAATAAAGGAAGCAATAGCATTTGAGTAAGCCCTAAAAGTGAACACAGACAGGCTGACCACCTGCTTGGAAGTTCATCAGTTTCCAGACCTTGTATTGACATCTGCCAGTAATTTAATACATAGACAAGTTGCAGTTAAAAATTTTCAGACCAGATAGCCATATAGTGAGAAGAGTGTCTTGTAACATGTGGCCTTGGTAGATCACATCACCTTTAGCTGCACCAGCACAGTCAGAGCTGGGAATAGCTACTGGGGCAGCAGAAACCAGCCATCGAACTCTGGCACGGGACAGAGACTGATAAATGAGGTGTGATATTGTAGATTTCACACACTGGCCAATTGAGGATGAAGAGAACTAAAGCTGCAATACAGATCTATAGTTCATATAGATCACTGGAAAACTGAATCATGAAAGCATATTTCCTTGTTATGCAAATGAGAAGGGGAATGCAGAAAGTGTAACTAAAATTAAATCTGCTGAACTGCCTTTCTCCAGAAAACACTAACAGGCTTTGTGAGGTAGGAATACTTTATTCAGAGGAGGGTATTATGTGTGATTCCATCAGAGCTTTTTTAAGAAAAACATCCTGATAGATGTCTATATTTGAATTCAATTAGAATGCACCTAACTGGACATGTGGAAGGGAAGAAGCCAACCAAACGTTCCTCTAGGTGCGTGTTGGCTGCCAGACGTTGGCCTTCCACTTTTTGGTGAGATTACTCCGTGTATTGGAATGTGCCTCTCTCTCTGAGTCTGAAAAAAGGAAAACTAAAACCTAAAGATTGTGTTTGTACAGAAAAGCAAAGAATGGAAGGTGACACATTTGTCCAGAGAAGGAAGGAGAGAGCAAGATGATGCTTGTTTGGTAGGACACCTGCAAAAATGAAGACACATTTCTTCCCAGGATGTTTACAGATTTTAGACAATTGCTGTTTTATGCAAAATCCAGACAAATTCTGGAACGTAGATTGACACTCAGTTTTTCCTTCTCACATGATCAGTGTAACACTGAGCTTACAGATTCAGTTTTCTATATGTTATTCCTTTGCTCATATTCCCTGTATGTTGATTTCGTTTATTGTCTTATTTAGAATACAAGCCTTTCTGAAGGTAGACTGTCTTCCAGAAGTACATAACTCTGTCAGAATGGGCTCATGAGGCTGTGTGACATGCAGTAAAATACAATAAATAACAACAATGGCTAGCAGAATTACTGTTTTATAGACCTGAAAGATGCTACACACATTCTCCTGAATACAGGAAGTTTCCTTCCACAGCTGCAGATCTTCAGGTCTGTTGCTGTCTAATATTAGTTTGAAATTTAAAGACTATTAAAAACAAAATAAAATATTTATGCATGTTTAACACATAAACACCACATATTCTTAAGCAGATAACCCAAATGCATCGCTTCAAAAAATCAGTCTTCTAAAGTGAAAAAAAAAAAATTAGAATTCTTTTACACTGAAAACACAGTAGAGTAGTATGTTGATTATAACTGCCTTCACACTAAAAAAAACCCTAATCATTTAAATTCAGTATTAAAAATAATGTTTTATCATCATACACTAACTGGATTTTAATTAAATACTGCTCTAATGACATTATTATGGGAAATATTGAAAAGTAGCTCAACACTTGCCACTGGTTATTTTCTTAATAGAACTGTTGTAGAAAGCTTTAATCTCTTTAAAATGCCACATATTACAAACTAAAAAATTCCCGTTTAAACCATCCAAATGATATACATGGAACATTAAAACCAAGGAGCTACCTGGGAGATTTCAGGTTAGATTCCTATCTTAGCAAATATTTGAGGAAATAATAATAAAGTTCCTAGGTTTTTTAACCAAAGGGATTCTTTGTGTAAGTATGCACACACACACACATATGTATCTGTATGTATATATATGTGTGTGTATACACTGCCTCCACAGAGGTGACTACCAACGTCAACAGGACAACTCAAAGTGCATCATGACTTTCTTGCGCATCCAGCTCCACTGGAATTAAGAATCTAATCCTGTAAAAATCCATTGACTCCACTGGGAACAGGATTTTGCCTCTGGCTTACATAAAATACCTAAAGCCGCTATGGTTTTTGTATTGGAACTTTGTGCATTATTTTCTCATTGATTTTGCTGGGTTTATTCTGCAGTCAAGGACATGCACCTTAAAAATCATGAGCATTTAATGTACTAGTCTAAGACCAAAAATCCGCTTCCATGATTTCCTGTAGTAAGTAGGGCCTTAGTTTATATTTACTTGCAGTGCTACAAAATAGAAGTAGGTTTTCTGACATTTGTGAATTCACTCCAGATTTTATGTAAAAGAAAAAGAAAATGTTTATGAATACTTAACATACAAACCCCACATTTTCTTAACCAGATAATTCAAATGAATCATTTAAAAAAAAATGTTCTCTTCTAGAGTGAAACAAATCTTTTTTAAAGAATCTCCTCAAGCTCCTGCTCTGGACAGAAGCGATATTGTAGCAATATTCTACTCACTGAAGTCACTCAGCCTATCCTTAATATTTCAGTAGCTCATATGTTTGGGAGTGAACAGCACAGAAACCTTAAACAGGTCATCTTATTTATTTTATGAATTAGCCAGACATCTTTGCATAGGAACTCTTATGCACGCTCTTCTCTTAGACTATCAGTCTTTTTTCTTAGACACGTTTGTGACAGGGCCTCATGTTTCCATCTGCAGAAGTTTAGCTTCTGCAAGGTCTTGGGAGTTCTTCTCAGCATCACCTCGGCAGTGGTTCCTCTTCTGGCCTCATGATACTGAGTAAATTGGATTTCGTTTATCAAAATCATACTGTTTCCACAGTCAGTCATTATTTAAGTGGGAGATAGAGAGGTGTATTCATACGTGCTGTGGAGTGTGGTAAATTTTAAAATGAAGGGCACATAGACCATTATAATGATAGGAAATACTAGCAGTACTTAAACAATCCTTTAAATTCCCAGCCAGAGACTCTCTTTATACCATCAGAGAGGGCATATTCTGCACTCCTTTTATGCTGCCTCCACAGCAGATACAAATTGTCAGTGAAGCTAGTTGGGAATGTTCAGTCAGAAGGATTTTGTGATAGAACATGCCCTTCTTGCAAAATTGTTTTTTTTTTTAAATTTATTTTGTGAACAAATATTCCATTTTTCCACTGGGAAAAATCAAACTGACAGGTCTCCAGGCTCCTCACCTGGAAGGTTTTTGTCAGCTCCACTTTCTGCAGGCAGAAAGTAAATTTGACAAGTGTTGGCCAGGCGGACTGTCAGAGCTGAGTACCCAAGCTCTCTGTCTCCTCTAGGCTGGCCCACCTTTCCTCACTGCTCTGGCAAGAGGTGGGAGGACAAAGAGAGCCTGAGTGCTTCAGCTTCAGCTGGCCTCCTGGAAAGCCGCTGTCAGTTCACTATCATTGCAAGCAGGGAGTCATACTAAGAGAACCATTCAGGGTGGTAGGAGACAAGAATAGTTTTGTTTCAGTTCAGGTGGAAAGGTTTGGTTTGATTTTCCTGGATATGCATCTTATGTATATTTATTTCTTTTCTTTTCTTTTCTTTTCTTTTCTTTTCTTTTCTTTTCTTTTCTTTTCTTTTCTTTTCTTTTCTTTTCTTTTCTTTTCTTTCATTTCATTTCGTTTCTTCATTTTTTTCTTTTCTTTTTACTCCTCTCTTAATTCAGGGCAAATGCTATTATGCTACATGATAAATATAATTACTTTATATCATATATAATATTAACTATGTAATGCACAATATATACTTAGCTACTTCTATGTGTTTCTGTATGTGTCTCTATATGTACATATACATAAAAAATCTGCAACTGTTTACAAGCAATATTTTACTGGTTACCTTGTTGTGTCCTTGTTGTGCGCTTCATGTTCAACAGGAGAAAGCTGTTCTCTCTAAATTTGTTACAAATTGTGGCACACATGAAATCTAGGAAAACGTACTTTACATTATTAGCAAAGGAAATATCTGGAACACTAGGAACACTAGCACAACTAAAATCTTCGATGCTGAATAAAACAGATTGCAGTCGAAAAGACCAGTGGTAAGGTAATGCCTGAGTCATACACTAATTTACATAGCTGTAAGTAATCATAGCATTTATCAGCACACAAACCTACTTGTATACTAAAAAACTTGCTGCTTTTCCATCTCTACAGCAGCTTCTTTAATTATTTCAGTAAAAGCTGGAAAATTTTCCGCATCTATCCTGAGATGATCAATACTCCCTAAGTGAGTCCCCTTTTGAAGTACTTCAGGACACATTTAGCTCCCTCTTTGATTTTTCCATGTCTCCTTTTAGATATAATGGATTTTACTCTACTGAGGCTTTTACCCACCAACCCTGTCCCATTTTTATTATCCTTTAGCTGACTTTTCAGAAGATAAAAGCAAATTAAAAAGATAACTTTTCTTAGCAAAAAAAAATAAAATCATGCATCTGCATTTTGGGGACCATCAGACACCTTGGAACCCCAGAGAAATCCTCATAAACAATGCTTTCTGCAACATTTCCTTTTGTGGTTTTTCTTGAGGAACACACAAAGTCAGACAAATGTGTAGAGAGGAAACATTTACCCGTGTCATTTTTAAAGCTCAGGACCTCTGTCGTGGTTAAAATGTTGTTCCTAGTTGTACAAATCCAAGACGAAAAAATACCACAAATAGGGAGTTATGATTCCAACCAGCAGCATCTTCCGTGTTTCTCCTTTTGTGCAGTTCTTTTACTCTGCTATTCCTCCATATCCTGCTCTGTGTTAGTCCTGCCTCTCTCTGCTAAGCCTGTAAGTAACAGTCTCATACAGACAAGATTACAATTGAAGCAGATATGTGCAAAGAGGGTTACTGGATATCATGCATGGTATAGGACTGTTGCTTCAAATCTGGGGAGAAGAAAATTATTTTTCTCCTCAACAGTTTCACTCTTTCCAAACAAGAAGCCTGTAGAAAGGTGAATGTTTGGTTTGCTTTTCAGTGTACATCTGAATACATTTGTTATTAGCAGGGAGTCTCAAGACTAGAAGAGAAAATTGCTTTTCCAGACAGCATTAATTTTAATCCACAGTAAATATGGGAGTCAACAGGGATACTGAAATTGAAGGTAATTTTCTAAACAAAATCCTACTCTTCTACCTAATCTGAAATCTGATAATTTTTTTGTGTGTAAATGACGCAAATCCTTGCACTAGATTAGTGTCAACATTAGGGAGATAAACAGGAGAGGAGGAAGAAAAAGAAACTAGCTCAGAGCCAGGAGCCCATTTAGCATCCTGATATTTTGTGTGCTAATGGAACCAAAAAAGGCAGAAGGGATTGAGGGAAGAAGCCTGAAAGGGCTGATGAAATAACAGTAAAGCTAACTCAGTGCTAGCATAGCTCAGGAAAATGTAAACTCTAACTCATGAGGAGTAATGCCCAACCCTGGATTTGCAAGGGAAACTCTCCTGGAAGGATTCCAACTCTCAAGTCTGTTGGGGAGGTCCTTGAAAAAACCATCAGATAAACACTGCTGGGACCAGACACATGTAGGGCATGCGCTAGAAGTCTTGATCTTGCCAGACAGGATCACCCTAATGGACTAAAGCTGCATCTGACTCACTAAGCAGCATGTTGTGATTTAAAGAAAGCTGCATGAAGACCTGATCTCAAAACCGAATTGCCTGAATACTAGCAGCTTGTGGATTTACTCTGTGTGCCGGTGTGTGTATGCACACCATCCTCCAGAAGCTGGTAAAGGCTTGTTTGCAGCACGGTTTTTATGTAGACTGAGTTATGTAGAATTAGCTGTTGAACACCAGCTATAGTTGAGATGAGCATGGCATCAGACTGAATTTAAGGCTAATATCACAATATATATATTGCTGATTTAAAGCTAAGTTTCTTCTGTGAATGTCATTCTCTGCAGAGAAGTAATGCATATACTGCAATTGTGTCCCTGCTGTAAGAGAGATCTCACCTGCAAAAAACAGTAAAGAGAAATAGTTGACATGCAGGAAGCCAGACCAGAGGAGTGGATGCAATTAAAAATGAAGATATCAAACACAGATGTCTAAAGGAATGTGCACACAGGTGAGCTGTGTGTCTAAGTTGCCACATAATCAATAGAGACATAATCAATACAGTAATCGTTTTTTAGGGGGAGATTCCTCTGACAAGTGACTTTGGGTGCAGTTCAGTTTCCTGCACACTAGAAAAGAAACTAGACTAGAAAAGGCACAAACACCATTTGAGAAAGACTAGTACATGCAAAACATCCACCTAAGTTTGGTAGATGCAACACACAGGACCTACATTAGTTCCGTGACCTTAGGAGGGGTGACTTGTGGCCAAGCATGAAACCAAACACACCTCAGTTGTGATTGAATACATCTCTTCAAGCATTAGAATCGTATATTTCATGTCTAATAAGCTGAATCATTATCCAGTCTCCTCAGACCATATGGGTTAAGACTGGAATTCAATATCCTAAGCACAGGATGTGCTTATTTTCGGCACCAAGGGGTACCTTAGCTGGCCTCCAGTTACTTCCCAGAAGTCCGTGTCATATCTGCCATCCCAGCAATAGTGTTAAAAATGCTTAATGACTTCTCACACGGCACTAGATGCATGCATTTGGGCGGCTTCAACATGTACCTACTGGCTCATTGACTGAGGTCATTCACGAAGCTTCACAGACTGGATGTTCATCAGCTACAGTATTGAGCTGAGCACATGTCTGTGCTTAGCACCTCTGTGCTTAAACACCTCTGTTTAGGTGTCATATTTTCAAACTGTAACTGCAAAAATATATATGGCCTTAATTTCTTGGTACTAAAATTCTTCAGCTGAGGAATTTTAAATGAAAAAACCGTACTTTGAGGTGGAGAGATTGCTATCAATGACAATTTTCAATACTCCATTCAGTGAATAAATTGTAAATCTTCCCAGCAAGATCATCATGCCATCATGATGATGACTCTGTCCTTATCATAGATAAGTCTTCCTGGTAACAGTATGTATCACCATTATCAAAAATTCTTTTGTCTTGTGCCAGAAAAGGCCTCTTCATGTTTTCTTTGGAGTTAGAAGATGCTCATATTTTATATCTGATCAGCCCATCTAAAAAAATCTTTACACTTAATATAGCAGGCTGGTGCTGGGAAGACAAGGGTGGCTTCATCATGCTACATTCAGCTCCACACTTGCAATATGTCTCCCACTTCATAAGGTGTCCAGGATCACACAAGCAAAGTGTACAGCTTCCCTTTGTGAGAAGGTAGAGGAAGAGTAAGAACCTAATTTTAGTTGTCTGCCTGTTTCTTTTGGTTCAGCAAGTCTAAATGGTCTAACTATGCTGCTTCTACTCCAGACCCCCCTGTTCCTTTGATACAATAGCTATGGCATGACAACTGTTCTCTAGATCTATCTGTATGATTTAGCATCTCCTCTATGTTTACCTTTCCCATCTCTCTGCCACTAAGGTGGAGTCAGTCATTTGATGTACTTTGTTTCAGATGCAAAAAGTTCATTTTGGATCTTCCTCTCTGACTCTTTAGGCTCCAAAGGAACAGACCTGGCCACTGAGACAAGATATTTATCTTGTAATCTGTAGGATTGTGTCTGCTGCAAAAAGCCATTCTGTCCATGTTCTACGTCACCAGTAAAAACGATGTGATAGGAATGCAGAGCTGTGGGAAAGAAATCTTCACTACGTATTCAAAGTGATCCTACTTTCACACTTGCAGCTTCTGAAGTAGCTGTTACCTTTCTGGAAAGTGATACTGGAGTTGCACCAGGTAGCTCTGTGAAACTATTAGCTCAATGTTTAATGGATGCCAAAAGCAGGCAGAATCAAGAATTACTTGTATAGTAACAGAAATAAAATTAGAAAACATTACAATGCCACTGTTTAAATCTTTCAAGTGTCTTTAATATAGTTCAGTGTTCCTTTGTCTCCAGAAGAATACAGTAGTACTGGGAAAGATAGAGATACTGACAATAAGGAGGACCAAATATAGTGAAAAGATAAACAGAATCATAGAATCATTAAAGTCGGAAAAGACCTCTAAGATCATGAAGACCAACCATCCACCCAACACTATCATGACCACTAAACTATGTCCTGAAGTCTCACGTCTACGTGTTCTTTAAACACCTCCAGGGATGGTGACTCCACCACTTTCCTGGGTAGCCTGTTCCAATGCTTAATCACTCTTTCAGTAAAGAAATTTTTCCTCATATCCAAACTAAACCTCCCCTGGTGCAACTTAAGCCCATTTCCTCTCATCCTATCACTAGTTACTTGGGAGAAGAAACCAACACCCACCTTTCTACAACCTCCTTTCATGTAGTTGTAGAGAGCAATAAGGTTCCCCTCAGTCTTCTCTAGATGAAACAGTCCCATTTCCCTCAGCTGCTCCTCATAAGACATGTTCTCCAGACACCTCAGCCAGCTTGGTTGCCCTCTCTGAACCTGCCCCAGCGCCTCAATGTCTCTCTTATGCTGCGGCACCCAAAACTGAACACAGCACTCAACACTCCTCATCTTGGAGAAGCCACTGAGGGAAGGGTACAACAGATATATATATATATATATAAGTGGTAACACAGAGTGCGTGAAAAGAACAGAAACTACATCACCTTTGACAATCAGATAGAACTAGCAAGTAACAGATGAAAAGCAAGTCATAGAGGTACTTTCTCATATGTGTGGCAGATGCTACAAGACATTGTGGATGCCTAAAGCTTATTTGGATTCAAAAGTGATGAGACAAATTAGTGAAAGAAAATTGACAGGATTCTATTAAACACAAAAGCATTGCCTTTCATTCAGGAGGTCTCAGAGGCGTAAGTCACTGCAGGCAAATGATTGTACCAGGGAGCTGTCACCATATGTTGCCCTGCTCTTAGATGCCTCCCTATGCATCTGCTCTTGGTCAGTGTTGGAGATGAAGCTAGGTGGATTTTTGCCCTGACCCAATAACAGTGTTCTTATGTCCACACAATTAGTGCTAGCCTCTGGGGAAGAGATTTACGCCAGCTACTGTAGATGTTATTACAATGCTTAAATGATACATCCAAGATCCTGGTAGAATGATTCAGAATACCTCAGTTAGGCACTGACTCATCCTGTTTTGTCAGTGAAGGGAGAATTGGGACAACATCAGGGCTCACCCACATTTCTGCGAACTTTGCTTTTATCTTTAATTGAAATAAATGTATTTATGTTCATAAGAACCTTTATTTGAAAAAGTGATATGTTTTCCAAAGAAGAATGCAGAAAGAGAAAACTATTCTTCCCTCCTTCTGAGAGGAAGCTTGCTGAGCTGGGACTAGAAGTCATAACTTTAGATATTATTAGCACCATTATGGTATCAAGTGGCAGTATAGTACAAAATTCATTGCTGCCACTTTTTAATCTGATATTGATGATTCATACGAAGTCAGATAATTTCATCCCCGATAATATGATACAAAGCTGTTACTGCAAGAGTCAGTTTCCAGTAATGAAGGATAAAAATATACCGGAATTCACTATCTAACAATATTAGGGCTGTAATACACTTCTCAGGATAGCCAAGACAGACTTGGAACTGCCTCCTATGTTAAATTAAAATGTTCTTCTTTTGTTGTAGCTCATCATTAAATGTGTCGAATATTGTGTTCTTTCCCAGGGGATTGTGGGAAGCTTGTAATATTTATAAAGAGAAGAACCACTCATCTCAGGGCCATTTCTGTTGTATGTATTATTTATTTGCTGATCTATCCCCTCCCATGTTCATTGTCTTTAAGAACTATGATTAATAAAACATTCCATACTGAACAGTGTGGGTTATATTCCCAAATATATACATTCAGGCCATTTCTATGCAAATGTCACAGGAGAGATTTTTCATCACAAAAATTGTATGTATTCTCAACTTGATTCATTCATTTTACATTTATTCTTTAGATTAATTATTCTATTTCTCTACACAGTTTTCGGCTAGGCACCCCAAAGTGATTTTGTAACCAATGTAGACAGACTTTGTTGTTTAACACATATGAGAAGTAACTGTAGAAGAGAATTAAAGGGAATGATTTAGAAAAAATATTTCTTCATTGTATTATCTTGTTTTCTTAAACATTATTTAATTTATTATTAATATATAAGAAAAAAAGATGAAAGAATGTTATAAACTTCTTACAGTATGAAGTAATATATTACGAGTGAAGTATACATTGTATTCATCTAACTTTAATCAATATTCCAGTAGATATGGGAACACTATTGCTACAGAGATCTACACCAAAAGTGTTACCACTTATTGTGGCAACTCTCCTCTTGATATCTGTTTATTGATGAGAGTGTGACTTAGTGATTTAACTTCAAAAAGTAATCAAAAGGTAATGTCTTAGTCTTGGTTCAAGAGAACTAAAACCCTCTAAATTTTGTATTATGAGAGAGGTCAAACTATGTAACTTGAAAGGATTTGTTTGCTTTAGCTCTATTTTTTCCTCATTAGGCTATATTGTCCTAATACAGGAATTTATCACTCATTTTCAGGCAATATGCATGTATTTTGTGGAGAATATGGCAACAACAGTCCCCAATTGTGTTTATTTTCTGTTTGTTTCACAGGTATAGCTGGTTCGGCCAGGACAGGGTTAATTTTCAACAGCTAGGGGATGCCACAGCCGGGCTATTCCGTACTATGCTGATTTCATGCCCCAGTGCTGGGTTCCACGCCGTCCATGCATCTGTTGGGTCCGCTCCACCCATTTGTTTGCACATTATCACTTGTTTTGTACCTTGTTTTTCTCACTGTTGTTATTGCTCTTGTTGTTCTGGTTATTTCTTGTGTGTTACTGTATTAAATTCTGCTTATATCAAACTGAAAAGGCATTTCTAACCCCTCTTGCCATTTTTCCCATCTGAGGGGTGGGAGGGCAGCAGCAGCTGCCACGTGGTTTGGGTCCTGGCAGGGACTAAACTACCACATGTCCCCAGTAGAAGAATTGTTTTTCTGTGGCAGCACTGTACTAGCAATGTATAGTCCCTCATCATCACAATCTGGGGTCTAAGGCCAGGGCAAGAAGCAGGTGAAATAGAAGGAGAGTGAGATAACTGTGAAAGAAAAGAATCATTTTTCTCATACTAATACCAATGAAAAAGCCTTCTATTGCCTCCAGTGAGGCCAGTTATATATATTAACTTCTGTAAAAGTAGTCATGATACCCAGCGCAACATCCACAATAAGCTTAAAATAACCACTGCACGTGATCTTAAGGCACTTTTGAATGCAGAATTATTCTCAGACAATTTAATTAAATTGATTTTCATCTTGATATTTAATTCAAGTCTTCAGTCTTGAGTCAATCCTCAATTCAAACATCAGCTCAATCTTTTTTCTCCTGAATAGTAATAATGGACAATATTCCTAGGGGACGAATTAGCCGGTCTTCATAAACTAGTGTGTGGGTGTAGGTTCATCTTCAAGATGTGTTCTTCTGTTAGAGATCAATATGCTGACAAAAAATTAGGTATTTAATCTGTTGACAAGTTCCATACCTCATACATCTTAGGTATTTTCTTTTGGAGTCTAACAGTGGACCTCTTCTAGAAGTCTGAAGATGGTAAAAAAGGTGGTGATGACTTTGCAAAGTTAAGTATTCTCTTTAATGATCCTTCAGGATCACCCTTTTGGTCCCACTTTGAAAGCTTAAGAAGAGTTTTCTCTATCAGAAAACAAAATAATCATAGTAAACTATTATTACTAAACTTTTCTACTATCCTTCATTAGTGTTTTTTGGGGAGATTTTTTTGTTCTTTATACAGAACCATAAATATTTGAGAAGTGCAGATTAGATTCTGGATGCTTAACTTGACTCATAAAAGATATCTTAAGAACATACTTTTGTTAGAGTTTTCACCAGAAAAGATAAGTAATTTTTGACTTATTGACCGAGTGACTGGTAAATTCTCCTGTCACAGAATTTCAAGTGGAAAATGCTAGAAAAACCAGCACTCTGCCTTTCCGCATTTTGAACTTCAATACTTGTCTAACAGATCATTATGCACACTTTTATAGAAGCAACTGTTTCAGCCATAATATTTTGCCTGATTGTTTGTGACATTCATTTCTAGAATTCAGAATAGCATGATACACCTAATATTCTGGGTTTGTACTCAACTCTATTATAAAATTCAGACTCTCTGCTTATGACAGACACGCATTAAGGAGGGCTTTATGATTTAGCATTGCAATTACAATCTCTAGGGAAGCTTGTCTGACCCTTCCAAGGAAACATGTCATGGTTAAAAAATTATGTTAAGGCAGGAATGTGAGTGTAAAAATGTCTGTAGTTGAAATACCCCAAATAGCCTGAGTGGCATTTGTTACAGATCAACAAAGATAAAAAGGAAGATGGTGATTATCCAGTTGATTAGCAAAAGGACTTTTAGGAAAAAAAAGGCTTGAAAAGTTGCATTTAAACCTATGACTTTTTTTAATAGTAGGGAGGAACAGTAGGAAATGGAACAATAGAACAATAGAAAAGCAGTTAAAACCTGTTTTGATCCTGTCAGAAGTCACACCATGGCATCACCGCCCTGCATAGACCAGGCTGAGCATCCTCCCCTGGGAGGCCATGGGGAGCTTGCGAAGGGCAGCAAGCAGGGATGTTTGGGTGTGTACGTGCAACCTGGTAGGGATTTCTTCCCCACAGGTACATTGGGGGTTGCAGTGAGCAACATGGACACCTATACAGCTGGATCATCTGCATCTCCTTCTCTGGAGACTTTCAAAGCCTGTCTGAACATGTTCCTGTGTAACCTGCCCTAGGAAAACCTGCTATGGCAAGGGCCTTGGGCTAGATGACCTCCAGAGGTCCCTTCCAACACCTACCATTCTGTGATTCTGTGATCTCCCACAAAGGAGTGTGCAAGTAGGACTGCCAACCCCAGAGAGGGTGCATGTGCCTGAAACTCGCAAAAGTGGTGAGGGATATGAGTGTATGCATGTAAGTATGAACCTGTGTGTGTTTGAGTGAAATTAAATTTTTTTGAGCTTTGTTACAGAAGAGTGTTTAAAAATTTCTAGTAGGGTATTTAACATTATTGAGTTCCTAGTATTGCAATTTATCTGTTGTGTTGTCGATACTGATCCTGAATGTATAGTTCACTGAATGCTGGTTAGTTATATGCTTTTAATAAATAAATAAACTGTTCTGATCCTGGTTTGCTTCAAACCACTTGAAGTGGAAAAGTTTTCCCTGTGACACAAACCTATTTTACTTTTTAAGTAGAAACTTGAAAATAGGAAGTTTTTATTACATGAATCTTGAAGATACATTAGGTAATAACATTGTTTAAATGCTAAAATAATCACAAGCACCGTTTGAAAGCTTTAGAATTATTAAAACCAGAATACAAGTAAGGAAGGTTGAGGATACCACAATGACCTGAAGGCAAAAAACACATCAGAGTTATTAAGCCAGAACTAACAGTGTCGTGGTGTTATTTGAACCAAAAAGTCATTCTAAGCTTTCTCCTCCTGGGAACTGATCCCTATCACTTTCTATCAGATTACCATTATGATAAGACTACACGAGTAATAGCCCAGGAATAGCAGACTTTAAACATTTACATACTTTATCAAGAGTGCTGATCACAGTGCCACGCTCTTTAACCAAACAATAAAAGAGAGGAGGAAACAGGCCTTCTATTTTCTGATCTCTTTTGCATATTGTCATTCTTGCTTTAACTCATTTGCCCATAAAAATATCTCTGTGATAGAGAATGCCAGATGATGATAATGAATAAGCACAAACCACTGACTAAATGACAAATTGTGTGCACTCAGCAGACCAAGCTTCTTTTAATTTTTTTTGCCAATTATTTCAATGTACTGCAAGAAAGGACATCAGATATGTGGCCACACAGCCATGATTGTTCCCATTAAATATGCAAATGGATTATTATCATATGCCATAAACCCCACATCATCTTCAGCACAAATATGAACATGGTATTGCAAGGGACTTCATAGATTAATGAGTACAGTCTCTGCTTTTACAAGCAATTATGTTACACATCCCATTTCATACACTAATCGAACTTTAAAATTAATTAAGTTTTTTGCCCTTCTTGTATTGGAAACTGTTCCAGACTCCTGGTCTTCAGAAACCTTCTTTTAATTTCCAACATAAATTTTATTCAGTTCCGGTTTATTTCCATTTGTTCTTGCACCAAGTAGCCTTTTCTGTCTTGAGAGGGTTATCTCTCTTGGGATGTTTATCATTACTGACATATTTAGAGAAAGCTAGCATAATCCTAATCTAGCCTTCATTTTGCAATTTTAAAAAATCCAAGTTGTTTCAATCTCTTTTCATAAGAGAAGCTTTTCATTTCCTAGTCATTCCTGCATACATTACTCTGCACTTAATCTAGCCTAAGTTTTACTCTATTGGCATACAGGGAATATCTCAGTTGGGACATCCAAGGAGGTTCTCTGCCTTTTTTTCTTGGCTATACAATTGTGGTGAACCGACCACATGATTTTTTCTGCCTTATTAAAACAGTGAGCAAAAGAACTCGATTTCCCATAAATCTATTCGGCATAAATCCTCCAGGAAACCGGAACCGAGATAACGCCAGCCATAAATATCGAAAAAGAAAAAAAACTTTCTCTTTTCCACCTCACTGCACAAAGGGAGCACATCGTTCCTGCTGAGTGCAACCCCCCCCCCTCCCTCCGCCACTGCCGGAGAGGAGCGAGGAGGAGGGGGGGGAAACTGAACTGAGCTGTCAGCGCAGCCCCCTGAAGAAGCCAAGCAGCCAGAGAGGGGGGAAACTGAACTGAGCTGTCAGCGCAGCCCCCTGAAGAAACTAAGCAGTTAGAAAGAAGGAAGCAGCTGCCGCGGAGAGCCGCCGGACAGAACTGCTGACTCCCACTGCTCTAGGAATCCGGGGGAGAGAAAGAA
>VZZY01008401.1:20705-81292 GCA_013400335.1 Eurystomus gularis
AAGCTGCAAGAGAAAGAGAGAGAGAGAAACTTCACTCGCACCAAAAAGCTACAAGCTGCTGACGTCACTGGAAACAGTCCAGGTCTGCCGGTCGGACATCATCGCCGTTCCACGGAGACCATCGCCGAACACCGAAAGGACACATGCACGCACACACACGCACCATCCACACATACAGGTCGCATTTTGACACAATTAAGTCCTTATTTGCCCTTATCTCTCGGTGGGTGAGAGAGGGAGTGAATGGGTGGGCGTGGCGTTCTTTAATATTGTAATATTTCCATAGAGTGAATAAGGTTTTATTAGAATATATTTAGTAATAAACTTGTTAGATACTCATTTCGGTCTCCGTGTCTGCTTGCGAGCTTGGTGGGGAGATGTCCCAATTTACCCTCAACCCTTCTCCCTTTGGGAGGTGGTCGGACCTCTGCGCGCCCGACCACGACAACAATATTAGTGATAGTTGGTCTGTGATCAGTCAGTTCTACAAGGTCTATCCCTCTATCATTACTAGCACATGAAATCTTAGTTCAGAGCAAATTTTTTGCTATTATTTCAACAGTATTTTGTACTTCTGAATTTCATCTCATCCTTGTTATTCTAGTTCGCAGGGCCACTTCTCGTGTCTTCTTTTCTGTACAATAAAAAAACATTCCTCTGTATTATGACTCCAAAACCCACAATGTCAGTAAATTTTATCAGTATCTTCCCTACTTCTTTACTGAGGTAACAAATGAAATCCTTAAATGTCACTGATCGATAATTTCTTTCTGCTGAATATTTTCCCTATTTATTACCACTCAAATATACAGCCTCTATTCTACTGTTCTTAACTTTCTAGTACAATCCTTTATCTTCTCTTTGGTACCATAACAAATATTTTGCTGACATACATTTATATTAGAGCCACCATCTTTTCATTTTACAATCAAATCTCTTTCAATAGAGTGTCTGGCATGATCTATTTTTGCTAACATAGCTTTGTGTATGATTTTATATTCCACTTACCATCCTTTCTGCATTTTTTTTAAGAATTCCAAATCCTTCTGTATAATGAATATTAGATTAACAAGTTTGTAGCGTATTAGATCACTTCCCCCTTCTTCCTTTTTTAAATATAGGTGGTAATTTGCTATTCTCAAGTAAGGTGTTAGATTTATCTTGCTAGATTTATTCAAAATACTTGCTCCTGGGCCTGTACTTTCCTGTCCCAGATCTTTAAGAAATTGTGTTAGAAATTATCCAGTCCTCTCACACTTGAAAATGTTCAGCCCTGTTAATTTTGCTTCTCTCTCCTCTCTCTTCATTTTCTTGCCTTTTTTACTGAGGGAGACCTTTGCGCTTTCTTTCAATAGGTTTAAAAGTTCATCAGAACTTACCTTTAGGAAACCTCTTTTTTACTCTCTACATGTCATGTCTTCTTCTTTTATCAGGCCCTTTTTCCTCTCATGTTTTCTAACTTGAGGTTATTTATCTAGTTATTTCTTTAAGCTATATAGTCATGTGTTCTCTGCTTTTATATGGGATATATTTGTCACTGAATTTTTGAAATTCCAAGTCTCTACTGTATTTCAGTTCCTGAGATCTTCAGTCCAACTAATTCTACTAGTTCCCTTAGATTCTCAAAATTTTCTTTTAAATTATTATCAGGAACCTTAGTATGGGTTTAGTCTTGAATATTCTTACATTCAGTGTAAATGAAATCAGCTTATTATCATTGACCCAATTGCATTTTTTACAAGCAGAATAGTCAGGTCATCACTAAACCATGTCCCTAAGCAACTACATCTACACATATTTTAAATCCCTCCAGGTATGATGACTCCACCATTTCCCTGGGCAGCTTGTTCCAGTGCTTGACAACCCTTTTGGGGAATAATTTTTTCCTAATATCTAAACCTCCGCTAGCACAACTTCAGGCCCTTTCCTCTTGTTCTATCACTTGCTACTTGAGAGAAGAGGCCAGCTCCCACCTTGTTACATCCTCCTTTCAGGGAGTTGTAGAGAATGAGAAAGTCTCCCCTGAGCCTTGTTTCCTCCATGCTAAACAGCCCCAGTACTCTCTAACACTCCCCATAAGACTTGCTCCCTAGACCTTTCACCAGCTTCATTGCCCTTCATTAGACACACTCCAGCGCCTAAGTGTCCTTCTTGGAGTGAGATGCAGAAAACTGAACACAGTATTCAAGGGTGGCCTCACCAGTGCTGAGTACACAGGTACAATCACTTCCCTACTCCTGCTGGACACACTATTTCTGATACAAGTGTAGTTGCTCTTGGTCTAATTGGCCACCTGGAACTCACTGCTGGCTCATGTTCAGCCAGCAGTTGACCAACACTCCTGGATCCTTTTCCCATCGGGCAGCTTTGCAGCCACCCTTCCCCAGGCCTGTATCGTTGCAGCTGGCACTTGGGCTTGTTGAACCTCACACCATTGGCCTCTGTCCATTTAACCGGCCTGTCCAGGTCCCTCTGCAGAGCCTTCCCACCCTCAAGCAGATCGACACACCTGCTTAACTTGATGTTGCCTGCAAAATTCCTGAGGGTGACCTTGATCCCCTCATCCAGACCATTGATAAAGATATTAAACAGAACAGGACCTAATACTGATCCCTGGGGAACACCACTTGTAACCGGCTGCCAAGTATGTTTAACTGCATTTACCACCACTCTTTGGATCAGCCATCCAGCCAATATTTTACCCAGTGAAGAGTACACCCATATAAGCCATGAGCAGCCAATTTTCCCAGGAGAATGCTGTGGGAAACAGTGCCTAAGTGTGAGGAGAAAGACTTAGCTGTGCTGGTTGATGAAAAGCTCAACATGAGCCAGCAATGTGCAAGTGCAGCCCAGAAAGCCAACTGTATCCTGGGCTGCATCAGAAGTGTGGTCAGCAGGTCAAGAGAAGTGATTTTACCCTCTGCTCCGCTCTCGTGAGACCACATCTGAGGACTGTGTTCAGCTCTGGAGCCCCTAGCCCAAGAAGGACATGGATATGTTGGAGAGGGTCCAGAGGCAGGCTAAAAATATGATTAGAGGGCTGGAACATCTGTGCTACAAGGACAGGCTGAAAGAGTTGGGGTCATTCAGCCTGAAGAATAGAAGGCTCTGGGGAGACCTTATTGTGGCCTATCAGTATCTGAAAGGGGCCTACAAGAAGGCTGGGGAGGGACTACAAGAGGCCTGTAGTGACAGGATAAGGGGTAATGGTTTGAAACTGTAAGAGAGGAGTTTTAGATTGGAAATCAGAAGGAAAATCTTCACTCTGAGGGTGGTGACACACTGGCCCAGATTGCCCAGAGAAGTTGTGGATGCTCGGTACCTGGAAGTGTACAGGACCAGGTTGGATGAGGCCTTGAGCAACCTGGTCTAGTGGGAGGTATCCCTGCCATGGCAAGGGGGTTGAAACTAGATGATTTTTAAGGTCCCTTCCAACTCAAGCCATTTAATGATTCTATAACTCTAGAAATTATAGGTATGATGGGGCAAAGTCCCAAGCTCCTTGACCAGGAGACTTGTTAAAAGGAATTTATTATAATCATTGGCATCTTTCACCGTCAAGTATTTATTCTGCTATGAAATTGATGGCAGATATACTATAGTGGCTAAAAACCAGCACAAAATAGCAAGAATCTCCTTGATGAGATAATAATTACATGAGCACTCCTATAAAAATCCAAAATAATTTCATTGCACAAAAGTGCTTTTGCGTTTACTCTTCAGTACAATCAAGAAGCAATACAGTCATGCCATAACTCCTACTGAATGGCTCAGAAAAAAAACTTGCATCATTACCAGACACAAATATTATATCTTGTTGCCTACAAAGGAGGTTGATTAAACATTATTTTTGTCCAATTTCCACATTATTTACTAATTTAGAAAGCACCAATCATGTGAAGGAAAAATATGGTGAAAATATTAGGTCTCAGAGTTGGGAAACAGATACAACAATAAGTACCTAAGAGTCAGTAAGAAAACCTTCATCAAAGATTTCACTAGAAGTTGTCCACAGAGAAGTTTCTGCCTTTCTCTGAAAGATGGGAGAATAGGAATTACTAGATAGTCCATTTTTATGGTTCAGCATGGCAGCTCACAAGTTTCTACTTTTATGTAAATGTAAGGATAATGCTTTTGAAATAAGCCTAAGCAAAGGCAGCACATTTTCTGTGAACAGTTGTTCCAATTTGTAAATAAGAAACTTTTCTTTTGGCATGTCATTTTGTGTTTGGTTCATACAATAATTCACTTAAACAGGTTTATCAAGTTGAACATACAGTGACGTCGCCAACTTACATTTTTAAAGAATAATCATGGGAACCCTGAGCTGTTAAGTGAAAGTATTCTCCCTAGAAATCAACTCACAAAAGCTACATGCCTTATTTCAAGCCACAGAAACAATCACTGTGACAACTATGTAATCCAGTAACCAGGATTTTGCATACCCACAATGAACTGATCAAAAATCATAAATCACTCAATAACTCTTTGGAGAAATTGTTACTGAGCACAACTTAAAAAAATGCATTTTACTTTTGCCTAATACTGCATGCTGAGACTTAAGATTTATTGGTAAGGATTTAGAGATATAAGTTCATATATTACTTACTCACAAAATGCCTGGCTTTCTCCCCTCTTTCACGAGTCATTTCTACACTCCTGCATTTTTATCGTTTTAACACTTTTATCCAATGCATGTTGATCTGTTCATAAGGAAAAAAACATAATATCATTTTAGTGGCTGCACCATTAAATCCTGAAATTCATTCAAATGTATTGCCTATAGTAAAAATATCCAAAATTAGAGTGTAACAGATAAAATGAATGTTGCGTGAATTTTAAATATGTAATAAAATGCAGCTGAATCTTCCGTTAGATAGTGTTTGATCACACAATGAAGACAGGACAGTGATTTTTGTAAGCTCATTGGATGGTTGAATCAAATCCTTGAAAGTTTTTTCCTGTAGGTTTTCAATGCAGAAGCACATGCAAGTCTACAGTAACCTCATCCCTGTGGAAGTCAGTGGAGCTGAAACACAGCTCACAAGTGAAGCATTTAACCAAATGTCCCCCTGAATAGTCTCTTCTTTAATGATAAAATCAGGTGTATATCTCAGTGTTACATGCATATTCAGTTGCCCCTTTGAATATTTATGTAGCTGCATTCCAATAACTGATCTCCACTGATTTAATCCTTAGATTTTTCCTTAATATATTTCTTTGGAACAATCGGATAGACAATCGCAAGAGATTTTCAGATCTCTCCTGAAGCAGGAGGCAGTTTTATGGTGCATCACCTGGTGGTAGTATCCTGGGGTGAGAAAAACACTACCTGTGAATGGGTACTGTAACCATGGAATGAGATTATTGGTGAGGTTCTGATAAGTTACAGAAAAAATAAATTGCAGAGGTAGACTCAACATTCCCTACAATCTTTTCAATAAGATTTTTTTAAAAAAATTTCTGCTGCTTTACTATATATATATATACACACATGTGCAAGACAGTGTATTAGTGGTGTGTGAAGCAGAGGTTAGGGGTAATCCTGACAAATTTGAATGCATGTGTTACACTGCAGATATTTTATGTAGGCATGGCACTAGTTATTATAGCATACTAAAATCTAATTGTTCAGCATTGAATCTGACTGGATATCTTCAGGAGGCAAAATTTAATATTTTGAAGTCTCTCTCCAAGCACTTAAACATAACTTCAAAAACTAAGGTATGAAGTTGACACAAACACTAGTATAGAAGAATTTCAAAATGAGAAGATGGCAAAAAAAAAAAAAAGTATTCAGATGTACGAAACCGTGTACAAGAACCTACCTGATGAAGGTATGAGAACAATTCAGTGATACTATCATGGAGGGTCCTTGCAACATCTTCTGACAATCATAGAGAGAAAAATGGGGACAAAAGTCTAGTGAAATCAAGCACGTTTACAACTGATACAGCAGGTATTTCATAGAAGTAATGCACTAACTTGGGGAACTCTCTCACCCACTTCAAAATAAATGATTCTATAGAATTGCAATAGGTTTAGAGGTTTATAAACCCAGAGAAATTTACTCTAAACAGAAAAGTAGCTTACATAAGGTAGCATGATACACATTGTAAGACAGAAGTCATCTACTTTATAATTGGATTTGAGATATAACATTCTCTAAGGACATAATACTAACAAAGTATTCACTTGGGAACTCCATATATTTTTTCTGAAATATACATTACTGGTGATCATGAGTTGAAATGCAGAGACTAGCTAAAATACTCTGTTCTAATTGTTTTTTTGTAATTCCTATGTTTTCTTTTTATTATTTTAAACATTTTTTTAGAAACGAAAAAAAAAAAGAAATCAAAACAACAAACATGGCAATATTAAAAAGTACTTAAGCATCTACCTGTCTCTGAGCACATGTTTAAACATGCTCCAGGGTAGGAACTTTCATCTGGTAGAATATCTCAAAATTTGCTTTCCTCACATGGTGAAATTCTCGCACTCATGGCATTACCCAAGATTTTGTCACTGATTTCAGTGTTGGTAGGGTTTCACCCTCAAACCTTAACAATTGGCAGCTGAGGAAATACTTGCTTGTCTTAAAAAAATCTCTATAGTCAGTGTTTCATATTACTCTCTTCTGACATACCCTTTGAGTGAAATTTTCAGCCCATAAAATCACTTTTATCACATATCCTTCCTGAACACCTATTTGCTCTTTGTTGCCTACGAGAAATGAGTCAATAACATTAAAACAGCATTTCTCTCTTTCCCTCTTTCTATACTTATACATATATAGATGTGTATATGTACACACATGCTAGTTATCTTCTGTTTTCAATGCACCTTGTCTTATCCATACGCGCCTTGTTTAGGTGTAAGTGCTTTCTGATGACATATGTCTATATTTCGTATCTCACACCACAGAAACTATTTTCACATTGCTTTACAAAACTAAAAGGCCACCTGTTATGTTGCACCTAACTAGTGGAGGGCTGAGTGACAGGACACGCTGTTTTGTGACGGGGCACAGGCAATTCAGGAGGGCTTTGACTGAGCCGCAACATAAGAGGAGCACAGTTCCAATGCAGCCAACATGGTTGCTCTATGTATGCTTTGCCACAAAATGAGAAGGGCCTGATATGTGGGTTATATGCCATTTCTTGGGTGGTATACACCCTGTTTATAGAAATCTTCTCCACTCAGTAGTGTTAAGTAAGTCAGTCAAAGCCCCAGGGGTGTGGCTGATGTCCAAACTCTTTGTATAGAACTTGTGAGTCAAGCTAGCAACATGGCAGGACAGGTATGGTGAAAATCGGCTGTTCTTTCCACTGCAGACCTTGTATTGAAGGATTTGCAAATGTTCTTCTGACTTAGAAAAGATACCCTAATATCCTGATATATAAAGTTTCAATATAACAATTATCAAGCAATCCATTACCTTGTTCCTTCTCGTACTGTTTTTCAAGCTCCACAGATGCCAAATACTGTTTTTTTTCTGATAATCTGGAATCTATTATACTACTTTCTCTGCAAGAGGCAATACTGCCCACATTGTAACTTTTCTTTCACAAGAACAATTTCTGAACTACCTTTAAACATTATGCAGAAAATGCTTTTTTCTGGACATAAACCAAATGGCCACCACCGAGTCCAGCCAAGGCAATGCAATTTTCCTGTGTGCAGATGACATTGTCTGGGCCACACAAGTTCAAAATTAAGTTCTTCCTTCTCACAGCTGCCATATTGTACTTTCCTATTTGGTTCCACCAGGAAGAGCTTAGGCATATCTCTGTATCTATGGAGAGCTTGATTGGTCCAGCTTCTGTCAAAGCCTCTTTGACTTTCATTTCTTAAATAGTCAGGAGCTTATATTAGGCTAGGTCCTGTTAATGCACCTTTTCTGAGTATGCTTTTTTGTTGCCATTATGACCGACTGGAACTCAGTTTGCTTCCACAGTATTTTAGCAGTTCATCTAGGCTTTGGGATCAAGAGCTCGGTAATGGATAGAGCAATGTTATTTACCCATTGTGAACAGAGGTGACAAAATTGGGTACTGCATCATAGTGTCTGAGCCTGTCTAGTATATCACATCTTAATTTATTGTATTTGAGTTATAGTTTCACTTTTTACATATGCCTAGTGACATGAGTTTACACAGAAAAAAGTATTTCTAAACAGAAAAACAAATATTTTCAAGAAGGGCAGTTGAATGCTGAAAACATAGTGAAAACCACCACATCCAAAGCTCATTTTGTGTGATCTATTGTTCACAGAAAGCAGGCATACATCATTTGGTTTTATTTTTACCCTAGAATTTAATGCATTTTGTGCAAAATGTAGAAGTTAATTGGTAGCTAACTCATTTTGATGGTATGTTTGCTGTGCTTGAGGGACATATTTTCCCAAATTGCAGCATTTTAAATAGATTTTACCTTGCAGGGCTTACTTTCAGCTTATCATTACAACTTGGAAAAATTCACTACCTTTGCTCCATGCAGATAAGTGCTCCCAACACACTTAATAATGAGATATCATGTATATATATGCAAAGGAAAAAAGACTAGAGAGAAAAAAAGACCCTCTACTGTAAAGGATGCAGGAATTAATTGTTCACATATTGGACACGGGCATATAACTTTTCAAGATGCATGAGGTATTTCCTTAATCTTGAAGGAGAAACTCTGTACATTGACGGTATTCATTTTTGTCAGAAGAGAGCTAGAAATGTCAAATTTCTGTGTGACACTTCCTGTTCTTATATTTTGCCAAGTACTACTGGTAGGAAGCTGCTGAGCATTCAAAATTTAGAGGTTTTTCGGGAAAGAGGATGACTTAGCACTCTCACTTGATCCAGACAAAACTGTCTGGGTTTTATTTGTGTACTTACTGTGCAAGGATTCTTCAGCAGAGGTTACTAGCCATTTATTAGAGCTTAACTTCAGAGAGAAACTCAAGATATAAAATTCAGTGAGAAAAGTTGAATATCCTTCCAGGAGGTATTGGTTTGCAGCCTCAGGTTTTACATGAAAGTGTACTGCTAATTAATCATTTACAGGAACTTCATGACATCTGAACTACTGCAGAGGGCACTGACATGGCGGAGGGGTTTCGGGTGATTTGGTTGGTGGTTGTTTGATTGGTTGGTCTTTACACAGACTGGACAAAACCTGAGATCTGTAGTAAAGTCCTATCTTGGGAGGGGTTGTTTTTGTTTTCTTTTAAAATCTGAATAGCAAATGAGGGAAGACATTAGAATTTAGTTCCTTATGAAATGCATACTCCTCCTCGAGAATTTTGACCTTGAACTAAAATTTATTTAACTGAAATAATATTTCTGTTATTCATTCAGGACGAAGATAACAGAAATGCTAACCTAAAGTAAACTTTTTGCAACACAATATTCTTCTTCAGTTTTATTTAAAATCAGAATTTATATTTTTTTTAAAACCCACCCTTGACCTGTGCAATGCATAAAGACATATTAGAAGCGTTGCCCTGGAGAGTTCTGCACATGGAAGTGGAAGACTTAACATGCCAAATATCTGAAACATAAGGCAAGTAGGTAAAAGACAAGGCTATAATTCCCCTTTGCTTCATGCCACGTTCTTTTCAGCATCTGTGTAAAAAGGAAACCCACTAGGGGTATTTAAACTCTGAAAATAAAGTATTTTAAGTCCAAAAATATTATAATAGTGTGAAAGTGTTGGCTTGAAATGACAAAAGCCCTAAGCTTTTAGAACTTGCAATGTTTAAGTTTTAAAGAATTTGCATGAAACTGCCATTAGTTTACCATAACCTTTATTACTGCTAACAGCAGTTCAATCATATGTCTTAAATCTGGGATTTCAATGGCTCGGGGAAATTACTATTCCAAATATGTAACCTGAGTAAATTGCTAAGTTATCCTGAAGAGCAGTCATCCCTCATGTTTTTGGAGGAGAGTTTTCTACTGGTCTTCCATGTAGTTTCCCATCAGATGGCAAACATACCTTCCATAAGATTTTTCCCACCCCCAATAAGCCCTAAATGTGTTTCTAAGTCAGTGCATCCCTTGGTGTGAAAAGTTACCTAATAACGTTACATAAATATGGCTTATCAGACCGGCGTGACTGCCTAGGTTTACATTCCCACAGGGCTCCTGCAGAAGTCCAGCAGATGTGTCTCCTGGCAGAAAATCAGCCAAGATAATGAGAAAAGACTTCAAGTTCCATATGCTTGTATCAGACCAGATTTAATGTGCTCTTCTGAGTGCTTCCCTTTATCAAAACTTCTATAGCATCTGGCAAGATTTTCTCAGCTTCTACAAGAGAAGATGTTCACAGAAAGGCTGGCAGTGCGTAGTTACTCTGCTGCCTCTGCTTTTCTGCTCCTTTTCCATTGGCCCTGGCTGAGCTTAAACAGAAGCTATGCTCTGTATTTCCCCTCACTTCTCGCATTTGATTGTGACTAGTATCAGTGAATACAGTTGAATGTATGCTTATTGCTAAGAAATGCAGCTCTGGTTGGTTTTAACAGAAGTTCTGTATTTGTCTTAAAGGTGAATTAATTTTCAATCTTTATCATAAATGTCTCAATTGATGTTTATTAGAATAATTATTGCTGTGTTATTGATCCAGCCCCCAAGGAGAGCTTGGGTTTTGTGAGAAATACTAGCAGAAGGAGATTGAAGTATTCCTTTTATTTTATATTCATACAGGATGAGGCTCAAATCTTTGAAGGCAGGTGGGTGGCAATATGCAGAGGATATCAATAGGATGCCAATAGGAAAGAGGTCTTATTCAAGCTTGAGCCTAGGTTGCTTCCAACTTTGTCAATTTCACCTAGTTTTCTGAAAACCTCTGGGATTTCAAACCAGAAATTACCAAAAATGGAGAATGCATTTGGAATAAAAATGAATTGTGTCCCTTTTTAGAATGTTTTTTTCCGTTATGGATTATTTCAGAAGTTACAATGTTTCTCTGCATCCTTTTGCTATATCTTTCTTTTTTCTTATATAATTTATCACTGGAGTAACAATATAAAAACTTTGATATGGGTTCAGACTAACAGTCTGGTGGAAGTCTTGACCCATACTGTCTGAATGCATAAAAACTCCATGAAAAGCATTCACAAAATAATGTCCTCCCAAGACAGGTGCTAACTGTAGCAGAAATTGTTCCAATTCCATTGAAGAAAGTTTTATACTCCTCCTACATTCTTGGTGTGATTAACTGGTTTACCCTAATCCCACTGCCACCTTGGTTTCCAAAAGCCCTGGTGCTTCTGCCCCGCATGGATTAGGTAAAGGGCTTTTTTTCTCAAGGAAAAAGAGGTCTTACATTAGCAAGTTGTCAGAGCAGTTGCCACTTATTACCTGAGCATCAGCACAACTGATCCGAGGTCTTTGTGGCATAGCACTTTTCCCCAGAGAGCTCCAAACAGAGTGTCTCCAAACATATTGGATATAAGGCAAAGAAGACCTGACAAGGGAAGATGACATGTCCAAGGTCACAGAATAAACCAGAGACAGAAGCAGGAACTGAATCTGACTTCTAAGCCCAAACCAGGACACTGACCAGAGCTCAGGATATTATGTGGAATCAGACTATGTCAGGATGAGATGCTATCTGAACATCAAGCTGTGGTGTGCAAATGCATACTATGCCATTTAAATATGAGCCAAGTTTAAGGGAAATCATGCTCTGCAGAGCTGTTTCTCCCTGATGACAAGCTACTGCAAATAAGCAAGTTATCTAAAGGGTGAAGGAGTGATTTGAAGTAAGTTCAGCAAAAATATCTTCAGTTTTGCTGTTAGCTCCTGGTCCCTCCTTTCCCACTGACAGCTTTCTAGTCCAGGGATGTCACTAGTTACCAGACAAAGACAGCTGATGAGAACTTGTTGCTTAAGGCAGTACAAACAGGATCTTCACCCTGCTGTGGGAGTCTCTTTTTATCACCTTACACAGTGCGATGAATGTATGGCTTTAGAGGCTGCAATAAGAGGACTGACCAGCAGTTGATAGTGTAGATGGATCAACCCATTTCTGCTGAAGCAAAAATTCAAATGTAACAACTTAGTCTATAAGAGAGTCAAATGAACCTGTTTTCAGATTGAAACATAACTTGTGTGTTGCTTGGTGTACAGGTGGCAATTTAAAGAGATTTTTCGCTGATACACATTCAAAAAATAAGGAAAGTATATAGTTCAAAGTATTTTCTTTTCATCAGCAAATATTATACCCTGAACTAGATTATTTTACTTTACTCTGGTCACATGAAGATTACTTGCATATAAAACACATCTATTTGCAATATGCTATAAATTACATATAGAGGAACAGTGAAAGTGATTACTTCATGATATGCATTCCTAGAAACATTGTTCTATTGTATATCTGGTAATCTAGCCAACCAGTCCTAAACCTATGTCAGAGACTGAGATTCTTATCTGTAACTATTATTAATATACTCTTTGGCTGTTGTACATCGCAGATGAGAATATTTCATTTCTGTACTGAAAAGTCAGTAAGTATAAAAAGACGTTTTGTCTTTGAGTTGCATTTTTTTTCAACTACTAATATTTAACAAAGATCTGATCCCCAGGTTCCTATATTTAACCTGCTGCCTAATAAAGAAGGCTAATCTGGTACCTGCTTAAAAATCACTTACTAAACCAGAAGAACCACTATTTAATAGAGCCAGAAAATCTCATTTTATATTATTTTTTGTCATAAAGAAAATGATGTGATGATAAAGCAAAGTAATTTAACTGCTGCTTCTTGTTAAGACCACAATTAGAGGTCTGTTGTAAATTGATTATAACATATTATATAGAAATATAGCAATACTATCATTGGAGACTATTGCTTTCCTACCTGCAAATATAGGGATGAATGAACAACCATTAAGGCAGTGAGGTACATCGACACATTCTCCACTGCAAACTCCAGTGAGATTGGGAAGCTCCTAAGGATGAGTGCAATGCATTCAGGGAAGCACAGTCCTCCAGGTCTGGTCAGATCATCACTGAGGCATTTGGACAGCACAGTATTGAGCTCACACCCTAGAAGAGATAGGGATCACTTTTTTACAGTAATAAGTGGGACATAAGTGGACTCAAGGTCTGCTTCAGTCTGAAGGAGTTCTATCTACAGATTGTAATTCTAAGGAGGACGTCTTAACCTGCAGTCAAAGTTTAGATGGGTTCTGCCCATCCCACCAAAATTAGGTCAGAGTACAGAAAGTGTGCTGGCAAAACTGAAAGTGAAAAGAAAGAAGAGAAAAATTGTCAACATAGGTACTTAAAACACAATTTTGTCTTTGAAGGGCTCTGACTTTTATTTCTAATATAATTTATTTAATCCTTCTATACTATAAAATATGTAAACAGCCTCTGTAGAATAAAATAAAATCTTGCGGAAATAAAATGTCACATAACATAATAACAGATATGATTGCAGAAGACGAAAGAAAAAAGTTGGAAAATCTGATAAATATTAATTTGTCTAATGCTGTTGGGTGGATTACTGTGCAGGTAGAAAGGGCTTTCAAGGTGTTATGAAACTTTGTTTTGTAAAACTATTGATAAAATGACACTATTTCTATTATATTGATATTATGTAGACAATGTGAAAATGTTTAACATAATATTGGACTTGAATTTCACCTCCTTAAACCAATAATAAGTCACTGGTATAGATGGATCTATTTAGGTATTATGTGTGATATAATTAAGAATGAAACCTGAACTCATTAACTAACTAATAAATCGGTACATTGTTTCATTCTCTGCTTTTGGCATCCTGAGTCACAGCTTTTGCTAAATGATTGGACTTTTGACTTTTGCCATTATATAGCTGGATCATTCAAGTGCATATTTACAGAAATGTCCAATACAGAAGAAGTACTCATAATAATTATTTGAAGATAAAATTCCTCTTTATGGAATGTAAAAAAGTAAGATACAACATAAGAACCCTCCTTGTGTTACAGATTTATGTATTGAATTCTTAATCTAGAGACAATCTGGATGTTCCTGTTGCTATTTGGTCAAAGAAACTAAATACATTTGGTATTACTCTAGTACTAGACTGCTTTCAGCTACATGACCCTGCAGAGTAATGTTCCTGAATCTAGTATTTTAAATTTGGCTGTGTGTTGCATGAAATTATATGATAACCGTAAAAGACTGTTTGCAGATGGAAGGAAGGGAGGAAGGGAGGGAGGAAGGGAGAAAGGTCCAGTTTTAAAAGTTAAACAAAGATTTTTATTTACACTCCGGAGATAGTTCAGCTGTATAAATAATCCATTCTGAATAAGTGAAGCAACTAACTGTTACAGTGGAACCATAAAATGGAATAATATTCATTAAGACAAATATAGCTTAAAAATAATGACAATAGAGAATACAGGTATTTGTTTTGTTACATTTTCCCCATATATTCCCTCAAATTGGATGAAACAAAAAGAACTCTTGTCCCTCCTCTAGTAAAGAGATATTGAATATTAAATTAAAGCAATATCAAATATTAATTCTAAAGTAAATTTAAGACCTGAACCCAACAGGTACTGTGAAGGAGTACAGTACTTGTCCCAGGTATAAGGTCAGTTCTGCAGATATAGATTCAGCACTGAGCAATGCATGCAAGGCCAGAACCTAGTACATTGAAATAAAGAGGATTTGTACTCTTCACTTCAATGGAAGGAGAACAGTTGTGGCTGAGTTGAGTTGGATTTATCACAGAATCACAGAATGCTAGGGATTGGAAGGGACTTTGAAAGATCATCTAGTCCAATCCCCCTGCCAGAGTAGGATCTCCTAGATCAGGTCATACAGGAATTTAGATATATGCAGAAATGTTTCTCCAGGGGAGGATAGATTTAGGCTTATGCTTGAACTGAGGCCTGGTTCAGATTAAAATATCAACACAGATTTGGATATTGATAAATTCATTCAGTCTACTTTAATGAAATGACTTTAGATTACAAACTCTTTTAGGTCCTTAATTTTAATATGGAAATGAAATGGCCATTTTCTCTGCAAAGAATGTGCATTGCAGTTGCCACAAAGAGGTAAGGTAGGTTGCACATTTTAAAAAACAGTTTTGTTACTGTTTTTTCCTTTCTAATAATGACATATTTCCTTTTTATTACTAACAGTGTACTTAATTTTCTCAGTGTCAAATCTTGGTCTTAATGCAGGTCAAAAGTCTTTTGCATAGGCAAAATTGCCTTTTTTCACTTTGTGACAGTGGGTCCAAACTAAAAAAACATGCGAAATACAGTCACAATGTAAACGAATGGGATTTGTCTCTATTGTAAATTTAAATTTAATTTTAAATTTGGTTAATATGCAATCTGAATTTAGTTTGCATAGCAATGAAGAATTCAGTTGTTTATATTAAGATGGTTTCCAGTGTCTCCAAACATGTTTATGTGTTATACTTAAACATAGATATGACATTTGATATACCTAAGGAAGGAGGTAGACTACGATCCTTTATTTATTTGAGACCTTACTTATGTAAGTATGCTGTGAGCAAATCACAGGTGACATGGTACAATACGACTGGATCTCTACAGTGAAATAGTTAGGGCTGATGTTCTGATGTCCATGTTGTATGTATTTGGAGGGGTTTTACTTCAGATAGGCTCTAGTGCAGTCTGTAGGCTTAACAAAGTCTGAGTTTTAACAAAGCCAAATGCTGGGTCATGCACTTCAGTCACAACAACCCCCGGTAATGCTACAGGCTTGGGGAAGAGTTGCTGGAAAGTTGCCTGGCAGAAAAGGACCCAGGGGTGTTGGTTGACAGCTGACTGAACATGAACCAGCAGTGTGCCCAGGTGGCCAAGAAGGCCAACGGCATCCTGGGCCTGTATCAGAAATGGTGTGACCAGCAGGAGGTGGTTGTGCCCCTGTACTCGGCACTCATGAGACTGCACCTTGAGTACTGTGTCCAGTTCTGGGTGCCACAGTACAAGAAGGACATTGACGTGCTGGAGCAGGTCCAGAGAAGGGCAACAAGACTGCTGAGAGGCCTTATGAAGAGCAGCTGAGGGAACTGAGGTTGTTTAGTCTAGAGAAAAGGAGGCTGAGAGGAGACCTTATTGCACGTTACAACTACCTAAAAGGAGGCTGTAGAGAGGCTGGTGTTGGTCTCTTCTCCCGAATTACTAATGATAGGATGAGAGGAAATGGCCTCAAGTTGCATCAGGGGAGGTTTAGATTGGATATTAGGAAGAAATTCTTTACTGAGACACTGGTTAGGCACTGGAACAGACTTCCCAGGGAGGTGATGGAGTCACCATCCCTGGAGGTGCTTAAAAAAGGAGTGGATGTAGCACTTGAGGCTATGGTCTAGTGGTTAGGGAGATGTTGGGATGAAGGTTGGACTTGGTGATCCTGGAGGTCCTTTCTAACCATAATGATTCTATGATTCTATGATTCTGTAGCTGAAAAAGCATTGGCATTCAGTGCATTACATGGGCTGTCAAGAGACATCATTTGGCTCAGCTTCTTTCCAAAGGAATCTACCATGCACCCAGAGCTCTTTGTGATATGAATCAAAGCCTGGCAAATGTCCATGTCAGGAGAGATATGTCAAAAGCACCCTGAATTGAACCAAAACACTAATGTAGACTAATCTATAATAAACACCTTTATGCTCTTACTATGACTTATTTCTATGGAGCTAGTTTACTGCCCTAGATTGTATTTGTCTTGTCCTGCTTTGGTGAAAGAAATGTTACAGATATTTTTAAATACTCCTTTATTTTCTAATAAACTTTCTATATAACTTTAGAACACACTTTTATTATATTTCAAATATTGTGTTATTACAGTGTCTGCATGTTCAGATGGGGAGGTTGAAGCAAGTTGTGAACTAATCACACTGAAGTGTACAGATACACCAAAATTAGTTAAGAAAGAGCTGGCCTAAATACCTAAAATCTGAATAATGCTGCAAAAAGCTCCATACAAACTAGTATACTTGCTAGAACAGGTTAGGGCACTGCCCAAGCAGGTATTGGTTTCCGATATTTGCAATTCTTTGCTCTGTGCTTAACCAACTCATTCATGCTTCCGTTCTGGCTGGTGCTCCTACACTGATTAGAACTGCCTTCCTTCGGGATGACTTTCTTTCCTACACAGCGACTCCCCTACTCTGCTCTAATCCTAGCTTATAGGTTTTTTTTTTTCTTCTGCTAACACTTAGGCTCTGAACTCCATGTGATATTAAGTAAATGCCTGTTCAACTATATCAAACTCTAGTTTTTCAAACTATGTCTAATTTTATCAAACCACAAGAAAGAGAACTGTCAAATTATTGATCTCACAGAATATAAAACACATTTTAGAATTATGTCTAAGTGGTGATTTTTTGATAAAGGTTTAAAGGATTGTTTTTATATCTTTGCATGAAAGGCTATTTTAAACACAGTATTGGGGACAATCCAGACTACAGTATTTCTGGGGAGTATTTTTCTTTTTGATGGAGTCAGGTCTTTTCTACCATTCAATGAGGATGATTTTAAGAAAATCTTAATAGTTCTCCCCACCCCTGTCAAAAATTTCAGATAAACCTTTGTAGTGGGACAAATATTTAACTCCAAGTTATTTAGTATCCAGTAGAGACCTACTGAAAAGACAAAATGAAAATAGCATACTTTATATAAATGGATTTGATGACAGTGTCTTGGCTTTTTTAAGTTTTATTGTAAATATTGATGCTTTGAAGCATCTGAGGATTGGACTAGTTGGTAAAGGGTGAGGCTATTTTTTTCCCAGCAGTGACTAAGGGTTCCAGAGATGTCTACATGTTTTGTCTATGGGAATGTTGAGCATGAGAGTTGCCAGACCTGGATTTTATATACAGTGGATTAGACTCTGTTTAGTCCACTACCTTGGACTCTCTCTCATCAAAGGCAGCTTCATAGATCTTTTCTCTCTTCCTATCTTTTCTCTTTCTCCCATGACAGCTTGCCTATCAAATTCTAGAGATTGCAAATGGGCTGTGCACTTGCATTTAACTACTTGCTATAAATGTCATAAGAGAAATAAATCCAAACTCTTTCTCCTCAGTTCACTTACACAGTTTCTTTTTCTCTATCTGTGAAAGAGCCCAACTGTTTTAGACTTAAATATACAGACAGTTTTAGTATGATGTTCTTTCTTTGCAAATGAGGTTATATTATTCACGTTCTAGGATTCTTTAGACAATTTGCTTCTTCTAACATCATGCTTCATGCTGACAATGCCAAAGTCCCTTGAACAACCAGTCTTTTTTTTTTAATAGCAATCACAATCACAGTGCCGTATTACTTGAGAGATCTGAAACATACCTGTATTTTTCTTATACCTCTTCCAAACTCTTTTCAACTATCAGATGGTGATTAGTTGCAAACATTAGACTGAAGTACATTTAAGCTCTGAATCTTTTTGTATGAAACATGAATCATCAAACAGATGACTAGAAACCACAAACTTATGAAGCATTATGACAAAAGAGCAAAAATAGCACAAAAAGTAAATTATTCTTTTTTCACATATCTTTAGGATTTTTGCTTTGAAATTGTAGTTGTTGGAACCTGAGAATGGAGCAGATGTTGTATATGCAAAGTCCTAAGAGGTGACTGATGGCTAAGAATGCATGGAAGGGTATTCCAGTATCCATTTCTGAAACAGCTAAATACAGTGATGATTTCAGCAAGTGATTTTATGGTTTTATAAATGCACAGCTCTTTGTAATGAAAACAACTTCAACACTTTTATCTTAAGGGTTGAACTAATCTTACTATGTGATACAATGACTTTCAAAGGGTTTGTACCATTACACTTACATGTCCGTTCTGAAGGGAATACCAACACCCAAACACTAACAGCTTTAGTCTATAATGGCAAGGTTCACAAATTCCTATCTCAGGTTCTTGTCTTATTTGAAACAAAGAGAAACATTCCAAATAAAGAAAAGACTCTACCACAAACCAATGAAAACCAGAACATTGAATCCATTGAGGAACAAGTTTTGCTTTTCATCAAGTCCTGATGACTGTAAGCCCTCTATACATTCTACAAAGTTCTACTGTACTTCAGCATATGCCGTACAATTTCACAGATTCTTAAATTCCCTTTATTGATTTTTGCAGCCTTTGCATTGTCAGTACTATAACATGTTGTTTTTATTATTTTCCCCAGCTCTCTGGTTGGCTTATTGCATTCATGTATCACTTTGAAATTTACAACCTATTTAATGGTATTTTTATTTTTTATGATTTTGTTACTCTTACCTTTTAAAAGGATCTTAGGGAATATGCTTTTGTTTTCTCCAAAATAAGAACAAACTAAAAAGCTACCTAGCTAAATTATTACTTTTATTTTGACCATAGAGAGCAATGTAACAAATATTATTTCAGATCAATACAAATTAAATCATAATAATATCAACAGTGTAAAGCCTTTATGATCCACCTGTTTCATATACTTTTGATCACAAAAGGAGAAATGCAACTATCTGCTTTCTTCTTTGCTTTGCTATGTATCAGAAGAGCAGGCTCATATTAAAATGTATGGATGTGATGCCATACATTAAAGGAGGAAAAGAGAGGGCAGGAGAGGAAAGGAAAAAAGAGACGTTGCTGTACATTAGCTGTAGGCTTTTGATATGATGTCAAGCATTTTAGGCTGTAAGAGAATTCAGTGTCACTATGACATTTTATAATAAATATGGATTTGGATCTTGCAGATTCTGTATGAGAAATCTCATTTTTACAGCAACTTTCAAGATTTCAAACCATGTTTTTGTTTTACAGTGGAAAGAAAACACAACTTTGCAAATAACTCCTTGCAAGGACTTCAGAATGAAACTCTAAAGATCCCAGAAAAGTGACCCAGGTATGAGACCATTGAGTAGTATGCCAATTTTTTCCTCTATCTTCTTAATGAAGCTGTCATCTGATGCAGCACATCAGAAAAGTTCAATTTTAGCAAAATCTCATTCAATCTAAAAATTTGTGACCTCTTCAACACTGGGCTTTTCACGCATGTCTCTCTTTCACATCAGAGGAGTTTGTATACTGGCCAGGTAGGGACATTCTCAGCCCATTTTTCCTGAGAAGAAGTATTTCAGATCGCTGGAAATTCATCAAAACCTCCTCTTTCTAGCTTACACTTTCTGTAGGTCAGTCCAAGGCACATGAGTAGGACAAATTAAGTAAGAGTGTGCTAATTCCTCTAATATCTGGTCTGAGGATAAGGATAGCCCGTTGATTTATAACTTTATCAGTTTAGCATTTCACAGTAGCAGTGCACACACTCTTAGAATATGATTTTCAGCAGGGTTTTTTTCTTGTTGTAGAAGCAAATGCTTATTAGGAACATGAAATTTAACACTGGCTAAGAAATTCAGCATTATCTCAAACTCAACAATATTTGGCAGAAATTAGGGAAAGATCATTTGCCAAGAACTTGAGTGGTCTAGTTTTCATATTACTACACAATGAAACCAGACATGGGGATATATGCACTATCATATAATCACTCTGAAATACAATTATCTGTATAGGAGTTCAAATCTTTGTAAAACAAAACAATTGAAAATCTGCTCTAATGGGTAGATGGAAAAATTTGCTAAGTCAGAGTCCTGGACGTACTGCAGTAGATTTGATACATCTATACATCATGCACCTTAAACACAGTTTGAAGATGAACGTGGTCTGAAAGATATCAGCAATTCCTAGGGTATTTGTGTAAGCAACTTAACCTCACGAAGTAAGAACAACACTATTGCTGTCCATATGACCAAGGACTTATAAAGATAGGGCAGAAGTTTACCTCTGATTTCATTTAGTGGAGAGCAAATAATACCTTTACATAGTTCTTGTAGCTTAGCAAGCTGTAAGTTTTCCAGATAGACTCTATTCAATTGGGAAAAAAGCCATGTGATGAAAGAGACTGTTACTTCACAGTACTGCCTAACAAGCTAAATGTATTATTTTTTTTCCTTCTGAACTCATAAAACCACCCATCTGTAAAATTTCAGTCCATTTCCCTAAATGTAAGCAATTCAGTATTTTACAGTAAGAAATAATGAACATTTTCACTTATAAAGCGCCCCCTGCCAGCACACTGTAGGTGCCACACGGATTAACTCTAATCAGAACAACCAACAACAATTAAAACATCATTAAATATTCAATACACAAAAGCCCCCAAACCAAACAGAGCAGCATTATCATAAAAGTCATCTAAGTCTACAAACATTAAAAGTTAGTGTAAATGTGCTGTGTACATCTTTCAATTGCTTACATTTCATACTAAGCTGCTAATAACGCAAACACAAAACTCTGAAATTGCTGTGTCTTTGTCTGACCACAGTGCGCTGCCCAGAGACTGTGAGCAAACTGAATGAATACAGAAGTGATGAATCTGTTTAGTCCTTTATCTCCTGCACCAGCACATCTCTATTTGAGTTGTGGGATACCGGGAGAAGAAAAACTGGACTCCCAAGGACTTCAAACAGAAATTCTGTGAAATCAAAGCATCCAGTCAGACTGGATCACTTATGGCTCACTCATGTTTTTGCTGTGTTTTACTGGATTCATATTTAGGAATGGAGGAAAGAAAGAATGATTATTTATTAACCAAATCACTCCCTGTGAGAGTAGAGTATGGTGCCTAGAAGCATAATGTACAGCGTGGGCAACAGTGATCACAGTGACAATACCTTGCTTTTGGAGCCTGTTTTGTGTTTTTAATTTCATATTGAAGCTTAACCCAGCTGGCAGGTTGGATTAGCAGAGAATGTTCATCCTTGAGTTGAGTTAATGAAGACCACTGCAGCACTTAGCATGTTTCTCTTCCTAGGATTCCCTTGAAGCTTTATTTACCAGAGTCCTTAGTCTTACAAGATGTTGGAGATTAGCAATGCCCTTGAAATCCCTCTTTTTTGTTTTCAGTGGACTTCAAATCAGATCATCAGAGTATGGAGGCATCTGATTTTCAAAGACTTCCATATTTCTGCTGTGAATCCTTTAGCTATGTACTGGATATAATGAGAAAATGTTGCCATTATAAATCACAGTGAAATTAAGGAACTGGATTTCATGTTGTTGGCAAAGTACCAAATAGTCTTTTTCATCATTAAAGATAAAATATGTCCATAAAGTCAAGATATATCAAGAAGTTTCCAAGTCCCACTTGTGTGGTAATGGTACACTTTTTCTTTCATCTTTATGAGCTGGCCCAGAGCATAATGGATTGTCATAAATCATTTTGGATAATTGCCAATCATTGCCAATAAAACTTAAACCTAGAGTAAATAATACACAAAACTTCATCTATTTTGTTTCTCTTTAGGGTAACACAAATTACTGTAGGACTTAGTATGAATGACATAAGAAAGACTTCAAAGTCACAACAGGTAGAGTGAGTGTAGGAAGAAAACCCAAGAAAATCCTCTTGAATGTAACGTTCACCTTGAAACCCAGCAACATTTCAATACCATTTCAGTACAAGATTAGTTTCTGTTACTACTTGCATGCAAAACAGTCCATGGACTTCCATGTACCTGGAATTTGCCACCCAAAGAGGCTTTAGGTTAACAGGTAGAACAAGGCTTATTACACTATAAAATAGTTGATTTATCACTTGTTTGTTCCATGTCAATATAATTAAATCTGAAAGGTGATGATAGCTTTTGAACATCTGTCTTTAGCTTTCCTATTCTTCACAGTCTGTTGATTGGGTTATGTTTCGTATTATTTCAATGTCCACAACTGTCAAGTGAAATGGGAGAGTGCTCGTATGAAGTGGTGAGCTGCAGTCAGAAGCAGCACTTCATTTGTTTTTTACGTTAATAGAGTATGACAGCTCCAGCTCTGAACAAATTGTTTTCAGTTGTTTGATGGGTCTCAGCTGCTCCAAACTGGAAGGTGACCAGTTTTTTTCTTTAGTTGAGAAGTAAGGACTTTTAGAATAGAGTTGTAGGCTTTTCATTTTTTGCTAACATATCGTTAAAGTCCTTCCACTCTTTCAAGATTCTAAAGCACCAAATTTCATGAGAACTAGAGGTTATACTGAGATAATACCTACATACAGGAAGGCCAGTGACCTATAGACCTGAATATCACAATAATATTTTCTCTTAAAAATATAAAAATAGTATTGTTTTATAGGATTTCTGTCCATGACATATCTTGATATTCAGGGAGCTAACACTGACATATTCACCAATAACCAAGGAATTATTTCTAATTAGAATTTTTTTTCCAGTTGTTTGCAGGAGAGCATCATGTTACCTTTCAATGTGCTTTCAATGTGTACCAATCATACATATACTGCAAATTCGTAGCATTAAAAATATTTTCATTAATATATTGGGAATTCAAAACAAGGAATATTTCTCAGATTCTGCAGCAAAAACTTAGGAATTTCTTGAAAGTAATATTCAAAATAATGCGTTGAAGTTTGAAGAGAAGAATGGACTTCTTTCAACGTAACGACATCCTGTCTAATCTTGAAGAACAGTATTTAACAAACACTGATCTATACTGCCCTTAGGAGGTGAGACACTATGTGACATTGTTATTAGGAAACCACTCTATAAAAATTAGAAATAATAGAAAAATTAAAAATCAGTAAGAGCTTGAAAAGAGTCTGAAATAGAGTATAAAACTAAGGAATATGTTTGATTAATTTTTGTCAGACAAAACCAAGAATATTCTTTTAGACTTAAGCATGAAAGCCTTTAGTAAGTTCTCTTTGTATGGCTCTTTAATTGTGCGGTCAATAAATATTACCTGGAATATGGAAAAAAAATTAAGTCTGTTACCTTATCAAAGGCTTTATCTATGACATATACTGTGTTATAACTTTTTCCCGCAAGGAGTTTGTATCAGTGCCTCTTAGTAAGTAATGGGAAACTTACTGAGCTAAGAACAATACTGTTCACTGATAGCCCTAATAACCTCATTTCTATGGCTGCCAGCCAAATTTATTTATTGAAAGTTGTATTATTGTAGCAGCTTTAAAACCCACCTCAAGGTAAAGTTATGTTAAAATATAATTAACCATTTTATTGCAGCTCATAATTGTTTTTCCTTGAAGGGGGGAAACTGTTTTGAGTTCCACAATAATTATAGAGGAGAGACCTACTCTGCCTGGTTCTGAAGTACATGAGTTTTCAATCAAATTGGAAGCACTTGCAGCTTCTACAGTAATCTAATTTTTACCTCCTTACCATTTGAAACACTCAGCAACAACAGGAAATATTCCAGGAAGACAAGAAAAATCAAATACTCAGCTGTACCCATGAGACTATTTGTAATCTTTGCCATATTTTTGTTTCTTTAAGCAAGGATTTAAAACTGATATTTTGGAAAGAGAAAAGGACAGTAGTTAATCAGTTGTTGAAAATTACAGTTTTATTTGGTTTTCTTATTTTCCTGCATAACTGTGCTTTATGAAACATGTAATACAAAAACACTAAAGATGAAAAAGATATTTTATTGGTCCATTTTCCTGCCATTTTATTGTTTGATGCAGATATGGGAATTTAGGTTGCCCTCTTAGACCGTCAAGAGCATAATTCACTTCAACTTAAGAATTCTTCAACATTGCTGTGCTAGCACTAGCAACTGAAATGTGTATCTTATTATCTCTGAAGAGAATCTGAAACTCCAGAAAGAACCCAAGATAGATTTATTCTTTTTCCTTTTCAGTTGCTCCCTGAACCTACCCATATCACAGGTACATCCTTAGGCACACAGAAAAGTAGCATTTGGAAAGAAGGAAAAAGACAACAAAAGGAACCAAACCACAAAGTAAAAAAAATAACTGAAGATTTAAAAGAAAATGTTTTCTATTTTGACATAAGTGAGGACAGGTGTATTTTTACAGTTACAGAAGTCATGTTTGGCAATATTTTGAGATCATTAAAAAAACTGAAGAATTTTTTAAGACGAAAATTATAAATGTGATACTTACTGCATGTTTTCATTAGGGATATATCATCTAAGCTATTTTTGTTGTTGTTTGGACAGACTATAAAGGATAAAATTGTTAAACTGAAAGTGTTATATTAGGTTAACTCCCAGTTGAAGCTTACCCATTGCAAACAAAGCTAATGTTTAGACTGGTGAATGATCTGAGTTCTGACCAGGACTGTTTATGCTCCTTATCTGGAAAATGAAAGTATTTCACAGTCATCTTGGACATCCAAGAAAAAGCAACAGATAATTTAGAAAACAAACCTCTGTATCACAGTCCTTATGGGACTATGATAAGTCCGTGCATCTCAGGGAGGAAGCTGCTTGTTAGTCTCATGCTTGCAGATACTTCAAACTGTCCTAGTGCCTGCATTATTTCTGATTTAAGACAATCTCCCATTGCAGATTATCCAGAGAACAAAAAAAAAGATAAGATAGTAGGGCCTCTCCATGCTTCTCTGGATTGCTCAAATTTCAGAGGACCCAAAGAAAATAATTAATATTGGCAGAACTCAGTCTCCAATCTTTCCATTTGTTTCCAGAGCTGAGGAAACAAAAGCAGGAAAAACAAAGCAAAAAACCCTACAACAAAACTTCAGTCATTCTGGGTATTGGTGTGCAAATGAACATCAGAGTGTCCCACTTTGCTTCTAAGAGTCTCATATTCTAAAAAAAAACCCAAAACACATGCTTTTTAAAAACGTAGCAGAACATCTATAAAAAATGTAATTATATATTTGAATAGGGAGGAAGGGAACTGATGTGTAGAATGGCAAACAGCATACACTTACAGCCAACTCTATAGATTTCAAATAACTGATCTTGTAGGAAATAATGAGCTATCTGCTAAGAAAGAAAAAAACAGAGGAACTGGTAATAAACAAACTCTGGCTCCCATGTGTGACCTAGTACAGTACAATACAGTTTAATTTTATTACTTGTCATTCATACTGAAAACAAATTTGCGATTTTCTGCAAATATAATGGGAATGTTCCCAGAATGTGTAAGTGCAGAGGAGAATGGGATATTTCTGTCAAATGAAACACTGAAGTATTCGTCTCCAAAAAGAAAGCAGAATGACTTGATATTTTTTGCTCAGGAGAGATATATGATTCACACTACTATAGATTATAAATCCAGAAGTGGCTGTTGTGATCACCTGGTCTGTTTTCTGTGTAAGCCAGGACAAGGGACTTCTCTCATTTAATTCCTGCTCTGGTTAGGCCATACGTAAAAGACTACTGTAAAACAGGACAGCCGTTGATTGCTGTCAGTAATCAGCTTAATTTGTAAGATCCAGATCAAATATTAAGAAAATCCTTTTTATTGTAAAGAGAGCTGAATACTGGAACTTGGTAAGCCATTGATCCTTTTGAATCTGCCACTGGAGGTTTTTAAGAACAGATAAACATGGTGTATATATAGAGGACGTTGTCTCATTGCCAGGGTTGGAAGAAGAGGATGAAAAGATTAGATGTCTCTTTAGACTCCTTCCAGCTCTGCATTTCAATGGAAAAGAAACCTTTGTTCATCAGTAGCTGTGGAATATTGTATACAGTGAATTTACCCAAGGAGGATTTGGAAAGAAGGTTTGAGAGCTTTCTACCTCCCTAATTTCAGATGCTGAAATGACATTATGGTCCCGTAGTGCAGCAGTGCAACATCTCGATCCATATTTGTCCACTATTGTATATGATATCTACAATTGCAGGGGATTATAAGAATATAGGAGGAAAATTGAAGAAGCATAATTTGACACATTCTCTGTTTCCTATATCTTTCCTAGGCAGGTACCAGTTATAGGCTCAGCAAGGTAGTTTATGCTAGCATAGCTGAATTTGTCAGATAGACTGCCACAGCCAATCCTTGTAAAAGCACAGAAATTTCCATGCTGTGGTTAGAAATGACTAGTATTATATGCTGCAGAGATCAATTATGAAGGAGTCTGTGTCTTATGAGTGTCAATCCTTCATTCCTTTTAGATACCGTTAGATTTAAATAAAGCACCAGCAGTGCTCATTGGCTTTGCTTTACAGTTTTGCATATTATTTGTCATAAATTTGAAGCACTACCCAGGTATTTTCTCAATCTTTTATTAATTATCTGTTTTGCTTTTGGTCCTTCTGTTATTGTACAGCTATGGATTATCCTAGGTGTTGTGTGAAAAGGCTTCTCCTTTAATTTTTTTCTATCATTCAGTCTCATTATATGTCCCTGTGGTCTTGAAAAATGAGGACAGAGTAAATAGATGTACTGTATTCAACTTCTCTGTGTCTTTTATAGCATCGTAAGGTCCTAATGTACCCCATATTCAACTCTTACTCAAATGAAAACATCAACAGTCAATTGATTAGTTTTTCCAGATAAGGAGTCTATCTAAGACTAAGTATTTCTGTTAATTACCATGTCTGAATCTTTTCCAGTTAAAAAATACAGTTTTGAGATACTGTGTCCAAAACTAGTATACCAAGTGCAGACAAACTGGGATTTATAGAATGATTTTAATATTGTCACTACTATATTTTCTTTATATATATTCTTAAGTTTAGTAATCAAAACTATTTTGAACCCTATTTCATATTTAAAAGAAGATGAGTAAATGTTGCAATTGGTCAACCTTATCAATAGAGTCCTATCCAAAGGCTGAAATGGTGTTGTGCTGGTTCAGCCATCATCATTTTATGCTGCCATCAGTTGCCTGATCACACAGGCCAACACTGAACTCAGCAACATCCCCTCAGAAGTCTTCTTTCAAACAGTCCTGAAATAAATTCTTGTGGTCCCAGCTCCTCCGCTGCCTACTGTGGTGTCAGCATCACCTGCAGGACACAATGGACAGAGATGGCTCCCTCAGTGACTCTTCACTTGTAAGGACACCACCAAGAGAGCTCAGCAAGATGTGACCAGCCCCAACAGAAGCCACACCCAACAGCTCCTGGTTAACAAAATCCTGGCCTCGCCCATCACTCAAACCATGACCACCTGGCTGAGGGCAGAGCAACGAAAAGCAGGTGGGCCAGGTTCTGCCTCTGGAACACGAAGCCAATAAGTAAAACAAAACATTCTGCCAGGTTGTGACTCATTCACAGGTCAGCTCCAACTTGGGGCCCACAACTCAGGCCCCAGCACTTCAAATGGCTGTATCTGGAGTCAGTGAGAGCTTTTGTTCTGTCTTGCAGAGTATAAGTGAGCCCAAAAGATGGCCTCTCCTGACTGTACAAATAAGTGTTACACTAAATTATTCTCAGCAGGAGTTCCTAGAGCTTGATGCACAAGGAAGCCCAGGGTCAGAATTGTAATTTGTTGTGTTTAAGCACTCTGCCATTACCAGAATACATAGTCCCAAATTAAGTGTCTAAATTCCCACGTAGTGAGTGGAGGTCTTCAGGAACCTATCTCTATTTGTATTTACAGCCATTAATCTTCTCCTGGCACCTAAACTAACCATCCATTCTCTGAGAAGTAATAGAGATGAAGAATACACAATCCTTAGACCTTATTGACCACTTCTGTTGGGTTGTGCAAGTTGAGTTAAGACTCCTGTTCATTCTCTTATCTCAGAGGTTTCGGCTCTGACTTTAACACCTTTCACACAACTTACCTATAAGCTGCTTTATATGTGGACTCAATACCTGTCCTAATGGATCTGTCCCACTGAATAATTAGACATTTGTTGAATGGACAAGAGAGAAATACTGTAAAAATTCAACAGGTCAGTATTTAAGGCATAGATAAGCAATATGGGAAAGATAAGTTCCCAACCTCTATTTGGTGCATATCACATTACTTGCATAACACAAACCAGCTTGAGGAGGGGAGGTTAAACAGGTACAGCCTACCACAGTGGATAGTTCAGTTACGTTCCTGGGAGATGGAGCACCTGAGCCCAACTCCAGTCCAGCTGAGAAAGAATTTGAAGGCAGTTTTCCCACTGATTGGAAAAATGACCTAATCACTGGGAAAACACTATTGCCTCTTCATTACATTGTAAGGGAATCCAAATGTATTTTCCCACATAAACAAAATAGGTGAAGGAATTCCAGAATTGTGGTACTGGGTAGAATTTAAGCATGAAGAATAGGTACAAGCAGCCAAATACGGCCAACAGCTAGAAGCAGAGAGCAACTTTTCCGACTCTGGCAAGCATTTTTCAGGTGTACTGAAGTGTAAGAAAAACGCCAGTATGTACTTCAATACTTATCTGTACTTTTACTGAGGACTGGCATTAACAATTAAGACCTGACTAACTTTCTGTAATAGAATATATGCTACCCAGACCTGGAAATCCTGTTAAATACTGGGGTACGACTTGACCTCAGTCCTGCATAGCTTTCTTCCTCTCTCCTTTCTGCAGTGTTTATCTATCTGCAGCCTGTGAACATCAACACAAGTCCCCATGTTCTCTACTTCTAACTCTCTACTGCAGTCTTTTCTTCTCTTTAAAACCCATAAATAGAGACAAATTCAGAAAGGGAGACAATTAATTGCAGACAGCTTTCTGAAAGGGTTGCACTTAGCTTCTGATGCAGAACAGCTGTGGTACACACTCTAATACATGCCATGGATGGGAAAGCATGGTTCCAGCTGGCTGAGGACAGCCACAGGGTCATTCATCAGTGAATACACTCTCTCTCAAGAGTCTGTGACAGACCCAAAATTGTCGAGAGTTTTGAGTGGTTCTGCCTGTACCTTTTCCTTACATAAACACAGCAATACACTGAGGTTTTTATTTTCCAGAGCCACAGTGGAGTAATTTTTGAAATAATGAAATCTCAGATCTGTTTGGGGACAAAAAAAAAAAAAAAAAAAAAAAAATAAAATAAAGTGTGTGTTCTATACTGACTGGGGGCAGGTCTTTCCCTTTAGTCTTCCTCTCCAGTCCAAAAATATTTGCTATTTCTATGGTTTGCAACAAATTTTGCAAAACCTCTAGTACACAAAGAAAATGTCTGTCTTGTGTGTGTCTCTGTGCCTGTACAGATGCCAACATAAATAGAAACATGATCAGCAGGTCGAGAGAGCAGATTCTCCCCTTCTCATGAGACTCTATATGGTGTTTTCTATTCAGATCTGGAGTCCTCAACACAAGACGTGGACCTGTAGAAGTAAGTCCAGAGGAGGCCACAAAAACGAGCAGAGGGCTGGAGCATCTCTGCTCTGAAGAAAGGCCGAGAGAATTGGGGTTGTTCAGACTGCAGACCTCTGGAGAGATCTTATTGTGGCTTTTTGATAGTTAAAGGGGATTTATAAGAAAGGTGTGGACATTTTATCAAGGTCTGTAGTGACAGGATGTCAACAGTTTAAAATTGAAAGAGGGTAGATTTAGACTGGATATGAGGAAGAAATTTGTCACAAGGAGGGTGGTGAGATACTGGAACAGGTCCTCCAGGGAAGCTGTAGATGCCCCATCATTGGAAGTGTTCAAGGTCTGGCTGGATGAGGCTTTGAGCAACCTGATCTTATGATATCCCTGCCCATGGCAGGTGAGTAGGAACTAGATGATATCTGAAGGTCCTTTCCAACCCAAACCATTCTATGATTCTAAGTCACCACCTTGGCAGTCTTCTTGCCTGTTCCTCACCAGGTCAAGAATCTCTGCTTTCTATTGCACAGTCTTGTGTCAGGTACACAGAGGCATCTTCACCCATTCTCACGGGGCAAAAATGATAAACATGGTCCATCAGAACTCGAATCTATCCCACACAGAGTGAGACTTGGCCTTGGTCCTTGCCTCCTTTTTTTTCCATGGCATAAGAATACAACTGAGGACTAAGATAATTAATACTTAATTACTTAGTTAAATTTATAAAGGCAGCAAATAATTGCACTCTGTGGATCTGTTTTTACAGCTTTTAGGCACAATTCCTCATGTCTCTGCAGCCCGATACAAAACTATCAATAAAGCCAACTGGTAGCCTTCCTTTCTTTTGTTAATCTCATTGTTGTAACAAAATATTGGATATACTGAGCTTTGAAAAAGGAAGAAAATCAGTTGTTAACTTCCATTACAAAGCAGTTTGTAACTTAAGTCACAGTGATGACTCCTGGCCGAAAAGAATATGATGCAGCATCATTTAGTTGAGGCAATGGGAATCAAAGTGAGAGGGAGATATTCCTAGAACTGGTTACAAGTTTTAACTCCTCTGACCTTCAGTTTACTCACTTATAAAACAAATAAAACATTAAATGCTTAATCATGCTTGATTTATTATTTTTCTTATTATTTATTATATTCTGAATCATTTTTATATTCTACAATACCAGATATTAAAGGAATCTAACAGTAACTGCTGTGTTTTTTCATGTCAAATGGTGATCCTTACTCTATAGAATGAAATTAAAGATTAATCCAAGATTAACAAAGTGCTTTTTCATCATCCTATCTTATTCTTGTTATGGCAACTAAGAGCAAGACTTCTCATTCTTAGGAATGTGGGGAAGAAGCCCAGTTATATCACCAGTGGGAACAAAGAAGTTGCAACAATTTAAGAGTGTTCTTTTTTTAAGTGTTATCATTGCAGTTTATATTGATTAATTCACAGAATGTAAATTATTTTTTAAAAAAGTTATGGTACATTATTTATTGTAATGACCAATCATGCATATAAGTATAACAAGGGTCTGAAGTCAAGATGAGATTGATGATTTTTCAGTTATTGATGTAGATGAATCACCAGGTAGAGCAACTTGAAGGAATGTATTAAAGAGAAAAAGTCAAATCACTGGCTCTCTGTACACACTGTTGCATTAAATAAACTCATACGTCATTTGTGCAGTAGGTGAAGGAAGAGAATTGAAATGAGTAAAATTTCAACTGCAATTCTGGCATTGTTAATCAGTAAATAAAGTTGAAAACTTCAAATAGGAAGGCTTCAGAGACCAGCAGAATTGCAAAAACAGATCTAAAACCAAAACAGAAGAAAATAACAGCATTGAAAATAACATTGAAAGTGAATGTGAAAAAATATTACACCATCCCATAAATCATTATGCATTTCTTCCCCAAGAAATGGACCTACTGTTGCTTCTTATCAAACACCTTTACTAAACAACTATTTTGCCATGGAGTTACATATCCTTGAACATTCTGTGGGAAATGAGCTCTGCAAATAAGCACATGAAACTAGGAACTAAATTTCAACAATTTCAATTCACACAAGCTTCATAAAATCTGTTAAAGAATTTAATTTGGGATTAATTAACTCTTCAGTATTCCTTGTAGTTTTAGATTCATCTTTGTTCTTCAGTTCAAATAATGCTGATGAATTTTTGGAAATCTGGGGCCATTGTGTCGTTTGGAAATAAATGTGCCTTTTCTGTGATGTTTAATTCAATTTTAGCAGCAGCTTATTCCATCCACTGGAATGTACTTTCAGTCTAGCAGACATAAAAATATGAGAGATTTAAACTGGCATATTATCACAGCCTTTACACAACCCTCTAAAGAACTAGCAAATATTTTAAAATATCAGGGACCATATTTATAGTTCTTCAGCAAATTCTAAAAGATTTATTTGTTGCTCTTTAAAAAAATAAATACCTGCTATTTTTAACTTTCCTGTAAAATGAAGAATAAATTCTAAAAGAGGTTTAAAACCTAAGATTTGTTATTCCTTATCTTTCTGTTCATTAAGATAGTAAATTTACCGTGAGATGAATGTATATGAGATACATTAAAAAAGAACTATATAAATATATTTTTCATAGATCTAAGCAAACAAAATAATACATTTTTGATATTGTAAAAATTAATGTTTCCATGTACTCCATTGAATTGTTACTGTAATTTTCAGGTTCTTTCAAAACATTCAATTTTTATGAAAATGAACTTTTGGGTGGACGAAAATAGACTTCTGGGTGGATTAATTTTTTTTTTTCTTTCAGGAATTCTGTGTGATTTAAATCTTAGTTATTTTTCTCATAGGTTAAAAATAAATACTAAGACATTTCTTTACCTATTTATGGCAAAAAGTAAGATCATTCTATTCAGACCAGTTCGGACATGGAGGACCATTTTTCTCTTTTTATTGGGGAAAGCCTATAGTCAGAAAAGGTCAAAAACCTTAGTAAACATTTGAAAGAGATGTACTTCTTCCTTTACATTTGAACAAAAATTTCATGGGATTTACTTCACCTAACTAACTCTGAAGAAAATCTTTTCTGCAGACATCTGTCTTACAATAATTTCATTCCCAAGGACTGTTCATCTTTTTTGACGTAAAATGAGTTTTGAGTTTTCAGCAGTTTCTGATGGACTTCTATGGCTTAGATAAACTGATTCCTGAGTCTTTCAAACAAGGAGAAGCTGCAGTGAGAGGTTGAAAATACTGTTTCTACCTCTTTCTTTTCCTCTAATTTAAAATAAAATAATTATTATATCTTAATTTCTTTCTAATCTTTTCAAACACATAACTAACTAGAAATCTTGCTTTGAACTGCTACTATTCAGATTCTTCACTTCAGCTTCCTATTGACTCACAGCACTACATTTTCTGTCTTGGAGTCTTTCTCCTCACAGTCATTTCCAGATGTTGGACGTGCTTGTATGTGCAAAGAGACCACTTTTCCTTCCACTTCTATTTGTCCTTTCTCTGATCCGTTACACATTATCTTAAGATATTTTATTGGCAGAGCAGAAAGACCCTAATTCTGGAAAGCATCATGATTCAGTGAAGTACTTAAGTGCAGGAATGGGTCCCAGCGGAACTCCATAAGCCTGAATATTTCCCTGAACAGAGGCCAAAATAGACAATAAGCAAAGTGAAAAGGAGGAACAAGTATAGCTAATGTGCTAAGATAAATGGAAATTCAACAATATGTGGGGCCTACTAAGTAACACAGTTGGTAATTACAGCAATTCAGAAGAAAAAAAGAGAACATTTCATACTGCCACAGAGAGTAATTATGAATATCAGCTTTTTTGTTTTTAAAGTAATACACCTAAGAAACTACAAATCAAAAGTACTTTTAGAAAGAGATTCTACTTCAGATGTTGCCTTTTCAGTGGAGAGTAATCATATCATTTGGTAGTTATTATTATTTTGTTTATTTTTTCATTGGTTCAATCACATTTCCCGGTAATTACGCAAGTGTAGGCTCAATAAATAAAGCCTACCGTCCTTTCTTAAACCAAACATGTCAGTTAACAGCTATGATCAGATTGTCGGTATTAATGAGCAGTTTTCTTTAGGTTCTGCAGAAAGTAGAAACTTTATGTCTGGGACAAAAATCCTTACATAGTTTATAAAAAATAATGTGAAATTATGTTGTTTCTCATGCTCAAATCAGAAACTCATTTATATATTTAACACCATCATGTCACACCTCTCGTTATTTTGGCTATCCCAGTAACTATCAAAACATAGGAAAAAGACTATTAAATATTAATTTACTCTATGGTGGGTTTCACTGTCATTTTTTTAACTAAAATTAAACCACTAGGTTTTGTTGAGACTAAGGTTAGGAGGAAAAAAATAAAATCTGTTTCGTACTAGTCATACTATTGCTACATGTCAGTGTAATATGTCCCATGTGAGACAATATGAACACAGACATGAACATTTTTAAAGGTAAGTGTGAAATGAATGTAAACATGCTAAAAAAATCCTTAATCCTAGCTGTTAGTAGGTATCTTGAGGTTTCCATCTTGAAACTTAAACATTATTCAATCCCCTACTGATCGTTTCAATCTTGGATTTTCCCAATCCCTTCTTGTCCTTAGCAGAACAAATATTAAAGGTTAGGCAAAAGAGGAATCTATCATAATATAAAATATGTTGATTTGTGAGTATATATCTGAATTTCTGGAGTCAGGGCTATCTGAAAGGATTTGACTAATAACAGAATGTTAGTGAAGGAATGTATGAAGCCCAAAACTTTTCTGTATTTTAGGACAAAGCAGTATTTATCCACAACCTTATACCGGGTAGGATGATACACATTATTTATTCAGTATACCTCTGTTTTAAAAGTGTCAGTAGTCTAATCAGGGACTAAAACTACAATTTTGTCCCTGAGAGAATGACTCTGCAGTGCACAAATGACAAAACGCCAACAATCAAAGCAAATATTTCACAGATAATGTCTTGGCTAAAAAGCATGTCTCCAACTCATTTGGCAAATAAATCTGTAGACTTGTAAACCACTGCAAGTGGAAAATGCAGCAGCTTGTCTCTTCTCTCCTTTCCACTCAAAACCCAGTGGATGTGTGTGTGGAGGGGGCACTTTGAACATCCAGAATCTTAAGAGGGTTCTTAAGTTTCCAGCTAAGTCTGCTTTCTCTATGTTTCATTTCTCATATTTTCTTTCAGCTGTGTAGTCCCATAATTCCCTAAATTTGGTGTGCTGTTGCTCACAAGTTCATTACACAAACATTAAAGAACTGAGAACCTCATTTCAGCTCCTGGCTGGGCTACAGGCTTCCTGAGAGAGCTGGGAAAGCTGTGCAGAGATGAACTTGGAAATGTGGGCCAGAAGTGCTATAAGAGCTATGAGAGGAAGGAGAGGCAGAGCCTGCACCTTGACCCTCCCTACCTTCAACCTTCTGACTCTCTTTCCTGCCTGAATTTTAAACTTTGGGTCAAGGACTGTCATGGCATGAGTGTCTGAAGACCCATGTGAAACGGGAATTTCAGGAAACAAATAAATTAAAATTAATAAATTGCAACAGTGTCTATAAAGCAGACAACGTTCTGCCAAATTCAACACCTTTGGGACCCAGCTGTCATGTGGCCTGGGTGACAGTTCCATTTTTTCGTATATGACATTGCACAAATGTTGCAGCTCATTCACCTTGGCATGCATCTCACTGACGTCAACTGCCATGAAATCATCTGAAAAAAAACATCTCAGGGGACTGCTCTCTCTCTCATTCTGCAACCCTTCCCTAAGTTCATCCTATCTCTGGGCTTTTAATGTATTTAAATTATTTTCATATGCTTCTAGGAGATGTATAATTGGAGCTTTGTTAACCATTTCCTAAGCATGATCAAACAATTAATCGTAGTAAGTTGTTTTGACAGCAACCATAAATAAGTGAGGATGTTGCCAACAACAGAGTAAATCCTATCCCAAAATGCATGCAGCTTACCTCTGCATGAAGTGCAGTAAAGAGCTGAAATACAGATTTGTTTTGCTAGGAATGACAAGCATCACAGAAAAAACACCTGGAAACTGATGGCCTTATACATGCAGTAAAGTGAAAGGGACCGGAAGATCTGGATCTAGACTGTGAGTCTCCTGCCAGTCTTTGACAAGCCATTAAATCTTTTGGCCAAGATTCAAGAAATTATCCGAGCTTTTAACTTCTGTTTAGAACCCTAAATTCTTATTGATTTCTTATTGACAAAACAAGCAGAAGCAAAGGTATATGCACCATACAGCTGAATCAAAAGTTGCTCTTGGTTGTTTTCCTTATATAGCCATATATTTTTCTAAACCTCTCAGGAAACAAAGAAGCCCTTGGTTTTGTCTTCTTTCTAATGTGGTTGTGGGAGAAGTGGATGTTACAGACAGATCTGAATGCACTGAAAATAATACCTCAATGAATAATTTTGGAAAAGGATAATTTTTTAAGCAATAAAAGCCTCAGTGATTGTATTTATCCCAACAGATTTGAAGAAAAATAACATATAAGCTGTATTTATTAAGAATAGTAGTTCATCCAATTATTGTTTTTTGCCTTTCAAATTCTTCAGGTCTGTTTTATCTGATAAGTTTCGGATATCTATTTTTATTGGTAAGAGTGTGTTGAGAATATTCCTTCTCTTCAAGAAAAACAATCTAAGTTGTAAGCTAACCTTTCAAAAGTTTCAGTTTGGCTCAAGCCACTTACATCTCCTATTGCACAGCTAGGAGAAGATGGAATAGGTATCATTAAGTAAATTAGATCACTTTGTGTGATCTCCTGCATAAAAAAAAGTAATTACATTTCTTTTAGTTACACTTGGATCTGTTAACTTATCTCTGTTAAGATGCATCTACCTGGAAAACATCTTGTATTCTTTAGACAGGATGGGTAATTCAGCTATTCTCTCGGGACTTTGCTCCAATGGTTAATCAGACAGAAGTTTATACATTTTTGCCTAGTAAACTTTTCCTGGCACCAGGTTATGAATCATGAGGTCAGGCTTGATGGGGCTCTGAGCAACATGACCTAGGTAGATATGTTCCTACTCATGCAGGGAGGTTGGATCAGATGACCTCTAGAGGTCCCTTCCGGCCTAGAACATTCTATGATTCTATGTTTTGCTACACTTCTGCTGACTAGCACTTTAAACTAGTAAAGGTCCTCACAATCCAAGCACAAGATATCCCCTGAGCTAAGTCTTTAATTGTGAAACAGACTTTTTTTAAGAAAATAAGCTTCTGAAAAATGCTTTTACCAGCCTATATAACAATTCTTTCATCCTCTTCAGTTTTCATCAAAGGATGTCATATTATTATACTAACCAGATTTAGGCTCCTAATTTGCCACTTAATTCCATTGTTTTCTTGAGGTGCATATATTGGCTGTTCAGTGTATGTAGCGAGATGCAGGACCATCTCTGAGCTCCCTTGGGAAGGCAAATATAATCCAGCATTTTGTTCCTTGGCTCAGGGCCCTGATTAGTTTCATGATCCTTTCAATTTTTTAAATTTTCCCAATATAATTTCACAATTCTAAATAAATTAAGAAGGGCAGAAAAGGATTTGAAATAAGACAATACAGAACTTAAAAGAGGAATAATTATTTTGCTTTGTCCTAACACACTAGTGGAGAGAAAAAGAAATTTTCGTCATGGTATCTTCTCTTTACATTATTTTCATTATATGCAAAACAAGTGGGAGAGAATGAGGAGTATAAGGGGCAGCAGGCATCCACTAAAAGCACAAGTTTGTAGTGCAACTGGCACAAAATCTCTATCAGCATTTCTGTTCCAAACTGTTTCGCAAGAGCTGTACTGGGAGGTGGTGATTAGGGTAATCTAAGTAATATATCAGTGTAGAAAGATCATGAAAAAGAGTTATATCTGTGTGACCTAGATGTTGCCCAGAGATCTTGTGTAGCAGAACCCACACCATATAGAAATGCAAGGTTTCTGAACTTGGGAGTAAGGGACTGCTACCTGAGAACTTCTGTCTACCCATTTTGGCCCTTCTTTCATGAGCTCAAGTAGACCTTCAGCCAAAACTAATCTAATAGTACATGAAACACTCAGAAATACTGAAGATCAATGAGACATTTTGAGCAGACTTATTTCCAAAACCAAATACATAAGTGTATATACACAAATATATATGTCCCAGTTAAAGGAATCTTAGAGTAATAGCTTCTTTCTCTCATGCTGATTACTCTTGTTAATATTGTGCCATAAAACTATCTTCCTGAATTCAAAGAAATATCTTTACATCTGTAGAGTTCCTCTAAATTGTTTTCAAATACATTGTAGCACAGTGCCATTGATTTTATGAGACCTAATTTTGTCACCTTTTATTCTAGTTGAGTGGTTACTTTCACAATGAATCCTTTCTTGAACCATCATCTGCTTTCATTACTATTTACTACTGCTATTTTATAAATCTATTCTACAGATACATATCTTTCTCTATGTAAAAATATAAATTATAAAATTATTTATGTTGTATATCTTGGGCAGTGAGGAAGATCTCAGTAACATAAAAAATTATTTTATAGATTTTTCACACCATGATTCCCCCTGAACGTACAGAAGGGCAGTGTCACAGGCAAGGGTAAAAGTGACATAAATTGGATTACAGTCCTCAAGCCACTGGGGTATAGCATCTCTCTCAGAACAATTTGCACATGCTATGAGTACTCTTCAATGAACTAGTCATGAAAGACACTCCTTAAGTGTAACTCATTCTACCGCAAAGTGACAAATGTTCATACGCTATTTCAAACACAATACACAACCTTCTTTCTGCTACAAAGGAAGGAACAGTATTAAACTTTGTTTAGCTGGGTAATCTAAATCACTGTGTCTATTTTTCCATTTCCTACTAATACTCGCTCATAACCAGAGAGGACTGAGAAAGTAGGTCACAGAATATTTCATATGAAACACTTTATTATTCTACACTTATTTCAAATGTTCCAAGCCTGGTATCATTAATAAAATCTTGGCATCTGGAATATGCTTTTTAAAGACATAAAGTCACAAGAGACCTTAAAAGTGAATCCACTACTGCTTACTGAAGTCTACAAATCTCCAGGCCCTACCTTTGGTAATTATTTTAAAATACCCAAGAGAATTTGTAGATTTTTCCAATTACAGCCAAAATACTAACATTGATAATCTGCTGCAAAATGACGCTTCCATTCTCATTTCTCATAAAACAAAGAGGAAAACAGTGTCTCTGTGTGAGTTTGAGTTTTGGAGGAAGGATTAACGTCACAAGAAGTGACCAGCAGCCTCAGGCACTGATTTACAAGTTACAGTTCTTTCTCCGTAAATACATGGGAATTTGTATTGCTCTTACAGATCTAGTACAGTAATAGTTGAGTCTGGACAGACCATAGACAGACTGATTCAGGCCGAATATATTGTGGTATCATTGAGAAGACACTGTCCCTATCCACTGACTACAGAGGGAAGATAGGACAATGGCTCTCCTCTCTTAGGCACTTTAGGAGCCTGAGATACAGACAAGTGAGAACAGATTGGGACAACTGATCCTTATGTCTCCAAATATACACACAGCAAGTCAGCTGTTTAGAGCAGTGTGCTTCTCCAGGCAACTTACTTTAGGTTGATTTATGTCTGTGCGTATGTGGGCAAGTCCATCTTACCATAGGATAGGAGTGGGATGTGCTGGCAATCTTCATCTCTGTGTTTTGCTATCTCATGTCACTGACCAGAATTAGGTGCCTCACTTCCATTTGAAGATGGCTACCAGCTCAGAACACTGAGCAGCCTTAGAAATCTTCCAGGCCAGAATAAGATACTCCACTTGGCATTGGTGAGTAAGACTTAGGGCAAAGGTTAAAACATCCTTTCTGTGTATTCAGTGAGCACCTAAGGACCTCTAAAGATCTTACCCTAGGTTCTTTCTTTCTAAAATGGAAACAGAGGCCTTTACACAAATATTTTAATTTTTTTTCAGACACTCAGGTAACTGTATGACCTAAATATCAAAGGATAAATGTATAAATGCAATATTGGAAGTTTACTAACCCTTGTTACTGTCTTTCCTTTTACACAAGAAAAGAAATACACACATGTACATGCTTGGAATAAATGTATAGTTATATATGTATGTGCATCATATGTAATAGATATCTATTTTTATATGTATGTGTACGTATATATCTTGCATACATATATTATACATATATGTATATATACATGTATAGAAAAATAATTTTTAAATAGAAAATATATTTTACTCTGACAAGGTAAATAGACTGGTTTTCATGACTGGAAAAATACCAATACAATTTAATTGAGGAGCCCCATCTGGCTGCATGGGTAGAACAAAGCTGTGCTAAAAAATATGGAGGTAATTAAAAACAAAATGAAACAAAAATTCCTAGAACAGAAAGATTACAAGAGCTCAAACAAATTGTGTTTTTAACAGTAAATGGGAGGAAGATCAATAGTTGATTCTGTTGCTTTTGGATAAGCATTTCCCATAAATTCAGGCACCTATTAAAATGTGCTTACATGTGATATTAAGTAGCTGGGTCTGTGAGTAAGGGACAATTTCTCTCCTGAAAAACTGAGAGCTACATCCTTGGGCCAGTGCTTCCAAACTTAAAAGTTTAGAACAGTAACAGAATAGCTAGACATTTTCCAAAGTATTTAATGAAATAATCTTGCTGAGGTGGATTGGAGCAATTATTCAAAAGGTAATTGGCTTTTGAAACGTCCATTTATTATAACTTCAACATTATGCACACAAAAAACACACACAATGAAAACATAAATTGCATATAGGTGTTAATATGCTTAACAAATATGCTAAAATCCTTTTCCTTGGCACTCCCTACTTTGTGAAACATGATCCTTTATTTTAATCAAGATAGTTTATTAAGAGCCGAAGAAAATCCAACTCGTGTATTCTGTAAGATTTTCCAACTGACTGCAGGTAAGAGACCTAGATCCAGATCCCCAGGGTGTTTAAGTGATTATTTCTCATTTCTTTTAGATTGAAACAATATGAATATGCCATTTTGCACTTCTTCAATGATCTGTGCTTCTTTCTTCTTTCTGAAAAATAGGAATCCAGGGAGACTTTAAGAGGACATATGCTTTAAAATATGGTGGGTTTGGCCTGGATTAGCAATTGTGTCCCTTTATATTTTGTACACCTGGGAGGAATTTAGTGATTTGGATAAAATTTTCAATTGCACTAGATTTTTCTAGGCCCTGATGTGAGTCAATAATCCGTATCTGTCACCCAAGCACATCCCACTATGTGCAAAGTTTTAATATAATTTTTCAATTAATCATTAAGTAATGTTCATGTTGTTTGCATGTTTATATTGGGAAATAACAGGGCCAGGGTTTGAGACCAAGCACTGTCACACATTCATTCTTACTCTGTAATTGTTAGTTCGGTTCCTGGCATAGTTTTGGACTATTTCAAGCCAATGCTCCCCTAGATAATGTCTGGCCATAGTTCATAGGACAAAGTGACCCAGGAATTATTCTTATATTCAGTCTGTTTGAGGAATCTCTGTTGGATATGGTAACTGATTTACTTATATGGACATGACCCAGGGGATGCCACTTGGTTTCAGCATCAGAATAGCAGCTGGCCCCTTTTATTTGTCAGTTCACATGTATCCATCATGTTTTCCAGTAGAACCTTCACTTTCTGCTTCAATGTAGAAAAGCTAACAATCCACAACTTCACTTGTTCTTTTTATTTGTAACAATCTAGAAACGTCACGAAGACATTTTGAACTGAAACATAGAAAGATTCTGAGTGATGTTAGGATATACAGCAATCAAAGACCACCAGACTTATGGGTCATTAGGTGCAGAATTGAAGACTTAAATCATTGGGCTGTAACTGTTATTAAAACAGGTTTCATCCAATTGCAATTTTTTGGCTCCATTTAGTCCATTAAAGATACAGGAATTCCCAGATTCCCAGAAATGTCAGTTTGTTGGCTTCTCTGCAGGTTGGTCAATCAGTCCATCTTTCCACTCAGGTTAGGATATCCATAGTGCTAGATCATGTCAGCCATGCTTCTCAGGCTGCACTTGCCCAGGAACCTCACTGATCCTCACCTTGACTTGCTGACTTGGGCTCCTGGTTTGACTTTGGATCTACCTCACGAGCACAGATTTTTCTAGTGATCCCTGGACTGCAGCTGACCCTGGTTACTATTATGAGACCTGCTCTGCTCACTTTTCTAGAGTACTGTGGGCTGTGCCTCTTCAGTGACAGGATGTATTCGATCCTTATTTAAACCGTTTGACTTTTGGAATCATACTTAGTAGTTTTAAAAACTACAATTATTTTTTACTCAAGCCACATCATTTTTCTTTGGACTTAGTCACCAACATTCATGTTCAACCCTCCTCCTTTTTTACTCTCCTCTACTTTTTTACCTATTAGATATGATTAAAGCATATTTGCAAAATGATAAAAGCATATTTTCATAACTACTTTTTAAAAAAAAAATATTCCTGGCAGGTCTAGATAAACCTGTTCTTTTGGCACGTGTCCGCATACGTCTTTACTACATTTTCACTCCTATTACCATGCATCTTACAAATATTTACCACAGTATTTTTTCAAAACAGTAAACTTTTCACACTTCACCTATTTTTAATACTCCTTAACACCAAAGGCCAGTGCTTACCTTTACAATTCTGACAACTTCTACAGCAAGAATTGAGAGCACAGGTGAAAGACAAGGAAGAGGCAGAGACCCTTAGGAAGGGAAATAGAGAAGGAAATACAAGTGCTTTTTATTAAACCTATACACTACTTGTGACCTGCAATTTATGGTACGTGCATGAGAAACTGAGGTGTATTACTCCCCCATTAGTCTACCCCTGAGTCTTACTGAGCCTGAATGATACTCCATTTATGCATGTTGACAGGTGGAATTATTAAGTGCTGGAAATATTTTGTTTGAAAAAGAAGGATAATTTAAACTCACATACTGGAAGCTGAACATCAATTTCCAGCTCTGCTATAGAAAAGTCTCCAAAACCTAATTCCACACACAGTCACTGATAACTGGCTTTATAGTGAAGTTTCAGCCTTTTGTTGGTTTCGTAGTACTTGTTTGAAGCATATAGGAACATGAGATGTCTAAAAATGGATGTGAAAGTTGAAAATGGGAATTCATATATGTATATACACAAAACCACATCTGGTATAGTATGACTACTGTTTAAGATCCCAACTTCATATCAATTTTTTCATCCACCAATTCCCCCAGGTCCTTCTCAGAGCTGCTCTCAATCTATTCATCCCCTCATCTGTACTGATACAGGGGATTGCCCTGACTCAGGTGCAGGACCTTGCACTTGGCCTTATTGAACTTTGTAAGATTCACATGGGCCCACTTCTCTAGCCCATCAAGGTCCCTCTGGATGTCATCCCTTCCTTTAAGCAAATCAATGGCAGCACTAAGCTTAATGTCATCTGGAAACTTGCTGAGGGTGCCCTCAATCCCACTGTGTATGAAGTAAGATCCCTCCTGTTTTACTGAGAGAGAGAAGGCTAACAACTAGGCTACTCATTTTTTATTTTGCATATCCTCAATAATTTGTTGTCCAGTTTCTAAATCTGGATGATAATTGTACTTATCTAACGACCATTTTATGAAAGGTAAATGATCCTAAAAATTTTGTATTGAAAAATCCAACAACTCACCACTCAAATTATTTCAATATGAAAAAGATGTTAATACTGTATTATTTTTCATTAAAGATTTATTTTTAATGACTCTGTTAACATTATTTTCAGCTGAGATTTTTATTATTAAGCTATATGTTTTAATATAATTTATCACTTTCCTGTCCCTGTTCTTTTCTCCTGATCAATCATGTAAGTTTTAAAAATGTCTTCATTTTCAGACTACTTACAAAGTAGCCAACAGAAATATAAAGTGCTGCAACTTTGCTCTCTGAAAAACTGGCTTTGTAGCAGTTTAGCTGTATAGACAGAAGAAAAAGTAGAAACAGATGGAGAAAGATAGTTGTTGGATAAAAGCTGGACCTTATTCATTGCATCATATTTATGAGAAAAAGAAAAATGTGAGATCTCAACTAAAGATGGCAAAATATTCTGACTGTGGTACATTTTTTTTTTAAAAGTTGATATTTTTGAAGTTTCATAGCTCAATTTATTTAGAATTAAAGAAAAAAATCAAAACAAACCCTTAAGCCTTCTCTTTTTTATCCTCTCACACAGAAAACAAATACGCAGCTTAAAATTTCCTTGTGACTATTTTTTTTCAATCACTTCACTAAGAGAATTGTTGAAAATGGTACTTAGCAAGCCTGACAAGATAATATTTTTAGAGGGAAAGAAATCCCTTCATCATTTAGCCTAGATTGACAGTTAAAGAACCACGTCCTTTGTCTTCCACTTTGTACTTACCTTGAGATTACTTTTTCTAGGAGAAAATTTCTCCAAATACATAAATTCTTTGACTGATGTTAAGGAAAATAATCTCCGTCAGATAGGATGTGAAATTACTAATTAGTACCTTCACACTTGCTTTGATTAATGCATATGAGCAGTAAAGCAATCTGACATTACAGTAATTCAGGGACGTGCCAAAGTATCTGCAAAGAATCAAAAGTCTAAACCAAATGAAGAGAGCTTGAAACAGTTTTAAGCTTAAAATGTTGATTTTAAATATTTAAATGTTAGAAGGAAAAAGAGGATTCATGGAGACCCATAATGATGAGAAATTTCATTTCTATCTTCAGAAATTAACTCATGGCCCTGTACATCTCTTCGTTTATTAACTGCTACAAGTTCGACTTAGTGAATCAAGTGAAGTCAAAGCTGTAGCTCCTCCTGAAATTCCTCCTTTCTCCATCACGATATGTAGATGTCCATACAAAATCTGGAAATTCCCAGGACTTTTAGATATCTGTTTACTTGCATTCTGCATAGGCTCAGTGTTGGTAACCTGAAAAAGATAATCTTCATCTACTGAAGAAATGGTTTCTGAGAGAAGTGCCTTTAGGTGCATGTGGTAAAGGGAGAGGGAGATTCCACAGAGCAGTTCTGATTGCATGAAGGCAGAAGCCTCCTTTGCAAAACAAAGCAAGTTGCCCAGATGAAAAACATTGTACAGGAATGTGATATTATCATATTATCTCTCATGAAAGCAGTTTTTATGTGCCGCTTGGTATGCTGCTCTGTAATGTCTCTGAGCATCTGTTGTGCAGATCAAGCCTGTTAATCATTTTTGTTCTGAAACCCCACCTTTTAGCTGGCCGCTTTTATATATCTACGAGACAACCTGAAAATGCTTTCAGGAAGGATGTTAAGAAGGCAGAATTTTTAAGAAGTAATTAGTTTTATTCAGGTCAAGTAATACTTGTGGGTTTTCTTCAGGGCTTGACAGGAATTCAGTGTGTTACGTATTGGTGATGGGGGTGTTGGGAGACTGTGCTCTCCAATCACATATTTCCTTTTATCTGCTGCTTTGATGAATAAATAAAGCAATATATTTAGAAATTATATTATCAACCAATGAGATTTCTCTATCACATCATTAAGTATGAAGGAGATGAGGCTTTATAAAATGGAAATTATTATGATTATTGTAATTACTTAGCGCTAAGAAAAAGAGCACAGGTATTTCCAGCACACATATTCCCTGCTGTGACTTTGGAATCCTCTTCCCTTGTACACATACCATCAAAATATTGAAATAGGATCACTTAAAAATTTATGAAGAATAAATGCAGAAAAAGAGGATAAGGACTATAAAAGTGTGTCTAATAAAAAACCTGAAATTACTATTTGTGGAATATATTTTCAATCACTCTCATTTTTAATAAAAAATATTGGACGACTTTAGTTAATAAGCAATATAATATTTTCATGAAATGGATCTGTAATATTGAAAGGCTTGAAGTATAGAAGTAGACTACTTTCTGCAAGCATAGAAATTTATTTTCCTAAGTACCGAAAACATCTTCCAATATGTGTTTTATTACACTCAGGTTTCTGTTGCCAGTGTATGAAAGGTGATACTTTCTCAGCTAATTTATATTCATTTCCTGTTTGCTAAATGGAATAACCAGTTTTACCACCTGAAATGCTCTTGCAGGCAGACAGAAACTCAATTAGCAAGAATAATAAAGTTGGGTGGTCATCTTTCAAGGAGCACAGTCCATTCAAAAGACCTACAGCCAACCAGCTGCCTATTAAAGAGCCACCTTGGCAGTCTTCTGAACATCGATCACTTGAAAGCAAACATGAACTTATTTGCTAATTGGTTGCTAGAGAAAAAAAGTAGTAAGGCCAAGCTGCTTTCTTTTTAATGTCTGAATTTTTATAAAGGAACCTGTATTTCTTGGCAAATCTAATCTGTAAGAAATATGTAGAACGCATGTTATTTACCTCTACTTACAGGTACGTACAAAATGTAAGACTTCTCATATGCATGAGTTAACATATTTCCTCTCAGAAAAGGAAAACTGTTTGACTTAATTGTATTGTCTCTCTAATAAAAAATGTAGGTTGCCTCTAGTCACCCTGTTTCTCCTTGACAGTTGAATAGAAAACAGGCAATCATGTAGACTGGCTTTTTCAGGGATTGCATTCTGGCTAGTATTTACATACAGTGGAGTATGCCAATCGGGAGATTTGTTGCAGCTTGCAACATAAAAATTAATCAGGAAACAAGTGGCTGGCCATTTATACAGCAAACGGTCAGTGTAGGACTAGCTGGCTTTCACTCTTTGAATGATGAATAAGGAATTTACTTTGTTTCTTAACAGCAACATTCATGAGTGGTAGTGAGTGCATAGAGGAGTAGCCAGCAGTATGTTTCTAACTGGAATTCTTAATTTTTATATGCCTCCGAAAGACTTTTCATGTCAATAGTTCTCTCTTTGCCTGGAAGCTCCCTGGGCTGCTATATCTGTGCTCCAAGGAGAAGAACAGTGCTGCATTTCTTTTGACTTTATATGCTGCAACACAGATTTTCACTGGACACATCTTGTACATTCAACAGACAATTTCTCTGTTTTCCTGTCACAACCTGTATGGTCTATCCAGATCCTAGATCCTTTTGCAAAGCTTTATCTGTGCAGTGCTTTGCACTTATAACATTCTTCAAGGACATATGGCATATTCGTGCTACAGGTGTTGTAAGCATTCTTGAAAACCTTTACTGGCTTCTTTAGCAATTCCCAAACTCTGCAGTTTTAGCAAACTATGAACCATAACTGCAGATACTGATTTTCCAGCCTCCTAAGCACAGTAAACCTGTCTTTGGTTAGAATCCTCTAATGCATATAGAATGTTTCTTCAGATGATCTTTATCTCTCTATAAAGCTAAAGTAGAATTTATTCAATTACATGTAGTTTCTGATGAAGAAGAAATGTAGGCATTTCCTTAGGATTTAGACTATCTCTAGGCAGTATAATCAGTGGGGGAAACAATTTAATCTTAAACCAAGTGCCTACATGTGGACCTTTGCTAAGTCTCCGTTGAGAGAGTCAAATGGAGTCCAAGTCTCCATTGACTTTAAAATAAATCTATGAAGTCTGGCTAAGATATATATGTTTCTTTTGTAGGTAGCTGAAGCTAGGTCAGATGTATACCAGCCCTACTTTTTTTCTTCACCTGGTTCTGTAGTTTGACACTTTTTGCTATAGTAGAGATGTATGTACCCTTTGGTTCTTGGTTTTCTTTTTCTCCTTTGACCCCAAGCATCCGCAGAACATGTGGAGACAACTGGTTTCCCTTGGGCTTTGATGAATCCTGTGTCCCAAGATGTTTCATATTGTTATCCAGAGAATACCTTTCTATTAACATCCCAAATATAAAGCAAAAATGACAATATGGCCCTTGCTAACAGTATGGTCAGCAGTTACAATACAGAATAAAATATATATAACAGAATGATAACATTTCCTTAGTATCATAAATACGTTTGGGTTTCTTGGGGTTTTTTTTTTGTATATGAAAACATTCGTTGAACATCTCTGTGCTTTTTATACCTCAGCTGACAAAGATGTGTCATCAGCTGGTATCACACATATTCAATCAGTTCATAGAATACTGATGTAATTCCTTACCCCTAAAGATCAGAGATTTTTCATACAGTGTTTAGTATTTATTTACTGATCCTAGCTTCTGATCTGTACTGATTCCCATTGTTTCTGCCTGTAGTACACTGATGTGATTAGGAAAATGCTAGGTTTTGGGTTTATGGTCTTATTTGGGATAGGACAGGTTGATGATTTAAAGTTCCCTTTATGTCATAGCAAAATTCTTTTTTACAATACTTTATATACTTTCCATTTGTAATTCTGTTCTGTATGGTTCTTTTGGTCTGCTTTATTTGAAGCAAGCATTCTGTAGTATTTAACAAAACTTTGTATTTCAGCCAAAGCAGTCTAACAAAGGATGCACAACTTGAAAAGCCTCTTCTGTAAAGTCTGTAGATACTCATAATATTTTCCAGAGAATCTATATAAGTTTGTGCATCCTCTTAGACTGCAAAAACTGTACTATTGAATTCATGTTTCTCTCTTATTTAAAATATTTTACTGATTATCTGTGCTTGTGCTGGATGTAAAATCATTGTGATGCTTTTTCTAGTGCTCTGCCAATGATTTGTGGAAGCTCCTTTGGTGACTGGAAGCCACAATACTACCAAGACAATATGGAAACTATTCTGATATTTGCTAGAGGGAGAAGAATTGTGCTTTAGGAGCTGCTACAACAGCTTACCTATAGCAGTGAAATAACTCATGTCTGAAGAGATCTTTAGGACTTTGAATCCACAGCAGTATTAACTTGAAATCAAAAAGGTTCTGTCACATAGAATAGTGTTTGTTGTTATATTTTTTAATTTGGAGGAAGGCATAGAGTATTGTCAAGAAGCAAGCTTTCTGTCATGGTGACAATGGATAGAAATGGTATCAAACACACACCCACCCTTCAGGCTAAAGGACAGCCTGCCTCACCATGACCCTCACCACAGGCTGCAGGGAGAATCTCTGCTCCAGTGCCTGGAGCACCTCCTCCCCCTCCTTCTTCACTGATCTTGGTGTCTGCAGAGTTGTTTCTCTCACATATTCTCAATCCTCTCTCCAAGCTGCTGCTGTACAGTATCTTTACCCCTTCTTAAATATATTATGAAAAAGGTGTTACCAGTGTTGCTGATGGGCTCAGCTTTGGCCAGTGGCGTGTCTGTCTTGGAGCTAGCTGTCATTGGCTCTATCGAACACGGGAGCATCTTCTGGTCTCTTCCCACAGAAGTCATCCCTGTAGCACCTCTCCTCCCGGAAAAAAATTTATCTTTTTTATAATTTTTATTTTATTTTAGAACAGAAGAAAATTTCCGTTATTTCTTACTTCTAATTCAGAAAAATGAACCACATATTTTTCACTTCTTCTATTAGACCAACAGAGATAAAGCGACATTTATTTTACATTTTGCACTAAAGTGTTAAACATTTAATACAAAATATGATTCCTTTTTATTTTTAATGTATCAGATATTTCTCCATTTTCTTGAGTAAAGTCTGCATCTAATGCTGGCCAAGCGTAAGAAGTTTAGTCCATGGTTCATTACTTGCATCAAGAATCCAGATCAAGTGTGTTTCATTGCCTGCCATGGTTCAGTTTAGAAATCCAAACCTTGTGCAGGATAATTGTCTCTAAGTACTATCAATTCCTGGCTGTGTGGCTGAGTTACAAGAGTCAGACAGAACTTTCTCTTTTTGACAGATCCCTCACTCACCTCTTATCTTCAAATTCATGGAACAAGTTCAATGTAATTTGGAAAGTAAAACATGTTATACTTCAGAAAGTGAATGGCAGGCATACAAGTACTTTTCATAATGTAATTATTTCTGTTGTACTATAATATAATTATATTACATATTTTACTTGATACATAATTATAAATATAATGCTGTGCTCTGTTTCATTATTTTGTATAATGGCAAAGACAATATTACACTTTGATATCTAAAATTCAGTATTATTTGTTCAGAGATAGTAAACAGGAGTCATAAAGGATATTAAGACCGATGCCTAGTTTCAAATCTCAGACTGTGATTTCTATTATTACGTGTGTCATGTAACAATCAACAGCTACAGACACCATGACACATATAATCTCAGCATTTTGGAGACTAAATCATCCACAAAAAAAATATTCATTTTGAGCTTGGATTTCCCAAAGGAAATGTTCTAGGAATTCTTTAATGTGTCACTTTTGCTTGTTACATATGCTTCAGTTATAGTGACTCTTCCCTCAAATAGATTTTCAGAAACCATGATTTTCTGATTTACTATTATCAGCTTGCATGTAAACCTTTCTTTTTTTCTCCCCTTAAGTCTCCAACTTCAACTTCCTTATCTGAAGAAATGCAAGGAAAACTGAAAGTGGTTTTTTTTTCCAAAATTCTTCAGTTGTCTTAGAACCACTGCTGTTTTCCTGTGGGAGGTCTCAGATTAACGCTCACCAGATGCTGGTCTTAGACTAGCATTTCACTCATGTACCCTCCTCCAGTCACATTTGCTACAACATGAACCTGTTTTTTTTGGGTTTTTTTGTTTTTTTTTAATCAAAATCCTCACTGTTGTTATTACTCTTGAGTTTATAAACCAGTGCCAATGTCTGGAAAATGGGGTTGCTCAGATTCTAAGATTTTAAAGTATCACTGAAACATGGAAACTATTTTCAAAATAACAGATATAGAATTTGAATTCTTCATGGAAATCTCCAGTCATTCTGATATCCCTACAAAGTCTTGTACAGAATGTAAATGCTTTTAACTTATTCCTGTATATTCCATCTAATATCAATAGTAAGAATATTTTTCCTTCCTCTATTGCTTATATTCTTTGAGCAGTTCGTGTTTGATACAATTGGCTTCTGCAGTTTGCAGAATCAACAGAAGTCCTAGTTTTCTAGATTTCTTTGGTGTTTGAGAGTAAAAGTATATTCCCAAAGAACCTTCATTTTATCATTTTTAATTATGGAGTCTGTTTTTGTTGGTTTTTTTGTTTTTTTTTTTAAATCTGTTCTTTAACCTCTAGCAAGTAGTGAACACTAGATATTTTGTGGAGCCTACTTCAGTGCATAGTTTAAGCACTTGTGACCAATTTCCGACAAAGTGCATTATCAGGACACATTATGAATGTTTGCTTTTGTATTCTGTGTCACCAGTTCATAATGACAGCCTGACATTGTAAAGTTGTACTAAGGCTTTTGGCTGGCTGCTTAAATGAGCTGCTCAGCTATTTAAATGAATCTTCATCAGCTCTCTTAAGGATTTTCAGACATTTTCCACAAGGAAAAAGCCTTCTAGCACTTCAAATGCTCTTGATGTTCTATTGGTTTTCCTTTGTGTCTCTCCTCAAATTTTTTGCTTTATCCACTAAGTTATTGTTGGTGTAATTCTTTTTCAGGACATTCAGAAGTTCCAGAATGCCACATAAACATAATATCTTCAATATCCTTCAATCCCTTTCCTCTTTTTCAAATATTTCTCCTCCTTGTTTTTGATGTTATTCCCTTCAGAAATTGCTTTCAATTGACTTAGCTTTTCTCTTTTCTCTAAAAAACTTGCCTCGAGCCTTCTACTCATATCATTCAGTGCAGACATATAAATAGAAAGAGACAAGCAATGGCATGATATAGACTTCAATCACTTATAAATAACAGAAGAAATATTAATGGCTGTAACTTTATGATTTCATGAGTTTGTGTATGTATTACAGCTTGATTAACTTCTGGTACCACTTCTTCCAGTTTAACAAAATGTAAGATATATCACAGAGTCACACAGAATCACAGAACAGTTGAGGCCTCTGGAGATCATGTAGTCTTTACCCTCAGTTCAAAGCAGGGTCAGCCACAGCTCAGGGCATTATCCAGTTTTATTTTGGATATCTCCAAGTATAGGTACCCCACAATGTCTCTGGGCAGCCTTTTCCAGTCTCTAACCTACCTCCCCCCCAAAAACAAAAAAGTCTTTCCTCATTTTAAATAGAATTTCCTGTATTTCAATATATGCAAAATTGCCTCCTATCCTGTTCACTAGAAATTGCTGAAAAGAGTCATCTTCTTTACCCTTCCCATCAGGTATTTATACATGTTGACGAGAACCCCCTGAGCCTTCTCTTTCCAGCTCTGTTAACCTCTCTTCATATGAAAGATGCTCCAATGTTTGAATCACTTTTAGGCTCTTCAGCAGCCTCAGATTCCCAAAGGCAAATCTTAACAGAAAAGATTGAGTTATTGAGTACCTTGGCCTTCTCTATGTCATTAACAAGTTTCCTTCCCCATTCAGCAACAGGACCATATTTTCCCTAGTCTTCACTTTGCTGCCAACATGTCTTTCAGGAAGGTGCCAGAACAGGCCAAAGTCTGCTCTCCTAAAGTCAAGGGTTGTGATCCTGCTTTTTACATTTTTATCTCCTCTCAGGGTCCTGAATCCCACCATCTCAAGGTTGCTGCAGCCAAATTGTTTCTCACCTGTACATCCCTGACCTTGCTTGTGAATATCAAGTCAAGTAGAGTACATGCTTATGGACTTCCTGTGTCAAAAAGTTATCATCAGTGTACTTCAGGAACCTCCTTGATCACGTGTGCCCTGCCGTGCTGTCCCTCCAGAGTTACAGGAGAGGTTAAAATCTGGAGGACCAGGGTGTATTAATACAAGGCTTCTTCCCATTTTTGGAAGAAGGTCTCTTTATTTTTCCTTCCTAATCAGGAGATTGTAATAGATATCCACCACAATGTTGCCAGTGTTGGTTTGCTGTCTAATTCTAATGCATAATTTTTCAGCTAACTCATTGTCCATCCCAAGGCACAGCTCCATGCATTCCCACTGCTCTTTCACATGAAGGGCAATTACTCCTCTTTACCTTCTTGAACTGTGTATGTCCATGTCAGTGCTCCAGTTGTGTGAGCTGTCCCACCACACCTCTGTGATCCCAGTGAGATTGTATTCTACCAACAGCACACACACCTCTCTGTGTATAATGACATAGTTTTTGGGGCAATGAATACTGAACAATATCCTTGTTCAATTCTACTGTAATTTGATGTGGATTCAAATAAGTAAGGATCTTATAAGTATAAGATCCTTATAAGGATCAAATAAGTATAGGATTCTTTCCTATAAACCCTAAGATTTTCTTGATGCATGTCTCTCTCCTCTCCCATCTTCCAGAAAAGACACAGCCTCCCCAATCTTCCAGCTGCCCCCTCATATATAACAGTCTGTGCTTATTCACTCAATTCATCAGGATCCTATAAACTATTATAACAAAGTAGATTGATTCTGTATCATATTATTCTGTCTTCCATCACTTAACTAAATTTCTTAGTGACTTGATAGAAAATGAGCCATATTTTATAATACCAATGATAAAATATGCTAATTTCCCATAATATGCAATAATATTGCTTCATTGTTATTACTGTTTTTCATATTATTATGACCATTTGCAATGTCAGCAGCCTGGATTGCTTCATCTGATCTTAGGTAGATAAACAAGATGCCTAAAGTGTTATCTTAGCTGTCTGAGCTAGTTTGCTTGATGTTATTGCTTTATTGTAGCATACTGCAATAATAAATTCTGATGAGGGCAATGCTGTTCCTATGTGCTCTGAATTGTTCTCTGGGGAAACCTGTCTCTCACAGCATCTTTTAAATCATCACTGGAGAAAGTCCCATAAATATCTCAAAGCTTCTTCTCCACCATTTCTCTGAGTGCTTCCTTGAAAGCCATAGCCCTGACACTTGCAGCACTGATTCCATTTCTGATATTTCTGTTGGCAGCTTATTGTTCCTACTTCTATTCCCTGAGAAGACATAGTCAGGTACTAATCCTGAAGTTTCTTCTTTGGGGATTCAAAGAAGTTAAATATCCAACATCACAGAAGCATCTGAAAATTTGACCCAAATACTGAGTGTCAGAATCACATAAGAGAACCATAGTGCTATAAATTGTATAGGAATTAAAGCATGTATCTCTTGGACTGTGGTGTATTTAAGTGAACTAGAAAAGAAATGTTGATTCTAACTGAAACAAACATGATAATCTACTAGCATGTATTCTTTTGAAAATACTGGCTCTTGGCAGGTATAGAAGTTGACTGCTTATTGAATACGGGCTTAGGATATCCATCTTAGGCAGGGAGCTTGCAGTGAAACCAGACATCAGGTTTGCGTTCAATAAACAGGGGAGATGAGACAGGTCACTTTTTGGTTCTGGACAGCATAATTCCATCCCACAGGACAGCAAAAATTCTGGTTATTTCTGTTTCCGTGTGAGGAATCTAGAGGCTATGCTCCTCTTATTAGCTGTTGTTAGACCTTGTCCAGTACTTTGCCAGGGTCCTCTATTGCCTCATCATGTACAGTCATGTAAATAGAAAGGGATGAGTAATGGTAGAACACAGACTACAGTTACCTGTGAACCGGGAAAATACATTGCATCAGAAACTTATAGTCTTCTTAATGCCCAGGGCAATGAAGCAGCTTGGCCTTCCTTTCTCTTTTCTCTCTTCATCCTTTAGTTTTTTTAGCAGAGTGGGTCATTGCTTCACTGTCCTGCTTAGATGAGAAAGAGGACATAGAAAATCTAGACCTGTTTCTTTAACATTCATGTGAATCTTCCTCATCTCCTCACCTACCAGAGTTGTAAGGCATCTTGCCACATCAGCAGTCTATCTTCCTATATTAAGTCCCAGGCACAGTTTGGGCTGCACTAAAAACACTCTTGCTTCCTCCATGGTGCCATGCCTTCCATTGGGCTTGCAAAAAGTGTTTATCTTAGTCATGAACTAGAATTCACCAAGTCAAAAAAAGAGGGATCTTTATTTTATCCTTTTGTGGTTATTTTTCAGCTAGATCAGTTCCCCAAACTAGATCACAATACAAGCTGTTAAGTCAACAAAAAAAACCCATGGTGACACAGAGAGGAAAATGTAGAGTGTTCTATTTTTTCTCTGAATGAATTTTGACCCAAATAACCGTCAAATTACAGTTACATGTTACTGCAAGCTGCTTTGCCTGCCTGTGGTCTTTTCTGCAGCAATATTGCGACCTTCCAGTACCTGAAGTGGGCTTACAGGAAAGCTGGGGAGGGACTGTTTACAAGAGCTTGTAGTGATAGGATGAGGGGAGATAGGTTCAAACTGAAAAGGGTAGATTTAGATTAGGAATTAGGTAGAAGTTCTTCACTATGAGGGTGGTGAGACATTGCAACAGGTTGCCCTGTGCAGTTGTGGGTGCTCCATCACTGGATGTGTTCAAGACCAGGTTGGATGGGGCTTTGAGGAACCTGGTCTAGTAGGAGGTGTCCCTGCTCATGGCAGGGGAGATGGAACTAGATGATCTTTAGGGTCTCTTCAAACTCAAACCTTTTTATGATTCTATAAGATGGCTTCTTATGTGATGCATATGTTCTGTGGTTCTTCATTCAATGATTTTGTTTTCAATCTTTTCTTCTTCTTTGCCCCTAAAGTAGAGATTTTCTGATTGACTGTCACAGACATGATCAAGTGTAAGCCCACAAACCAGGTGAGCAAGGAATTACTATGAAACTTGTTGAAGGTAGGGCACCTCCTGTGGCTGCATACATGAGTTAGTGCAGCAACCAGTGAGATAGCAGTTAAGGAGCAGACGGAGGAGGTTGAATGAGTGACTTCTCAAAGGGGCAATCGTGAGGAACAGCTCAGGGCACATTTTTTTAGCTAGCATTGCTTCACTTCAATAAAGCTTCACTTCGCAGCAGCACAATCTTTCTAACAAAGAAAATACAAATACTGTTAAGACACAAGTTTACAGCTCTGTTAAGTGCTGGAATAAATGGAGGTGTAAATTCTAAATATGGGCATAATATCCTAGTGTTTTTAGTTTAATTAGCCCTGAAAGAAAATATAGTAAGGTTTTACTGAGTTCCTCTGTGAATTTTGTTAACTTTTGTATTCAAAAAAATAGGTGTTTGATACAGTCTTCATTAGACAAAAAAGGTAATTTCACCTCCTATGGCTAGCATATACTACTCAATGTGCCTTGCTGTGCTTTTACCAAAAACTATCTGGTCAACACTAGTTCCAATGAATTCTATCAGCTGATGTGTTAAGATTTACATTGTCCTCACAAGAATTTTAATGTGCATGAACTATCAAAGACTGGCTAACGTCATGTATCACAAGCACCAGTTCATTTTAATGAAAGTATGACTTGTAAGCATTTACACAGTGACTAATAGACGTTAGGAAAAAAAAAAAATGAACCCCCTCTATATGCTACAAATCTAACAGTGAGAAAAATGTTTGCCACAATGTGTGTTTCAAGAGATTTACAAAAATTACTGAGCCTTAAAAGTTAAGGATTTATGAAGAACACGAGAGTGAGATATATTTTGCTTTAAGTCATCATAAATTTTTTGCTCCCTTGTAGCTCTCTGGTGACATTTCCTGATGACTTTGGGGTTGTAACCCACTACATGAGAAACACTGACACAGAGCCTAAGTTGTAGGTGTAGTTATTAGACCTCCAACACTTATTTTATTTTACTGAGCAGAAAATTTATGTTGATTTCTTCTCTTAATTGATCTTTGTTTTTTGTGCTAGGGTAATAGTGAAGAGTGCTTTTAACAATTTCAAGATTATATAGGCAGAAGAAAGACAGAAAGAGCTGCCATGCAATTCACAGCAGTTTATGAAATACATGTACTGTATTCTGTAGTTTTCCCCGCCATTGCTGTGATAGCTAATGTCTCCCAATAACGAGAGTGACACTTACTGATGGCACAGTTCTAAGTTAACTGTATTCCATTAGCAGATTTCTGTGTAAATCCCTAGGACGCATTGATTGATAACACAAACCCTCATGGAATTTCAGTACAAAGGCCTCATGTTACTGCACTTAACATTAACTGTACATCTCAGAAAGTTTTCCCGTAAAACTGAAAAAAATAAAATAAAATTGGTCAGACCAATCTTTCTCTATATCTTTCCTTCTAAAGAGATCTGAGAGCTTTAATTTTTGTGCCTAAGTAGTGTGTTCGGATTAATTGTGAATCCAATTAATTTGGATCAATTTGTAGTAAAATTTTAGTGGCACATGAGATATGTAACTACCTAGTGCTGAGTAAGACAATTAGTTTTTTTAGCTGGACTACTGCATTACTGCTAATAAATTATTTCCTCACATATATAGACCATTTACTAAATATCCCATAACTATTTTCAGTTCTAGAAAGTCCTACATACCACATTTATATACAGATACAGCACAGCTGCAAAATGTTTTTCACAGGACACTGTAATAAACCAGGGTTTAATTTATCTCTACTTTCTGTGTTTCAGATGACACCTGCATTAAGCATTAATCTTTGCTCTTTCATTAACTGATCAATATTTTGAGCTCTGTTACTGAGGCACATTACATTTAATTAATGTAATAAAGGTGAAATCATAGCCCCAGTGGAGTCAATGTTAGGACTTACCTTAATTCAGGCTAGGAACAATTTCACCCACTAAGCAGTTGATTGTTACTGTCATGAAAAGGCAGTTATTTGTTTAGAAAATAAAAAATTGAAACATACTGCTTATTTAACATTGGGTAGCTCCATCTAGCTTTAATAGATCTAGTCTGTTAATGCTAACAAAGAGTTTGACTGAAAGGTTTCCAGACATAGAATTGAACACATTTGGTTTTGATCACTCCAATTGACTAAATGGCATCTAAATTTAGAAGGATACTAGAAGCGAGTAGACATCTTAGACACTGACATGTATTTTTGTTCTTTTACTAGAACCATATAAAGATGTTATCATTTTCTCTATGTATTGTTTTGGGGAAATGCAGTCATAAAAGATCTAGGAATAATATTTCTTTGCTGTAGGACATCACTAGTGCTACCTATTTTAGCTGTCCCATGCCTAGCATTTATTACAAGCCACAAAGTATTCTGGAACATTGTGATAAATAAGCAGAATACAATCAAATTATGCTGTCAGCCTTTCCACTGTGTCACTAGATTGTGGCCCTGTTATCACCACATTCTATTATAATGAAACTTGGAGCAGCAAAGTGCAAACATCCGTGAATTCTTAACTATAACATCTGTAGCAAACTGAAACATACATATACCTTTGCATAATGTATGTATTAACCCAAGCTGCAGAGGAAGGCAAACTTTCGACTAATTGTCACCCCAGACTTCTTACTAAACCTCTATAGGGCAATCTCTTCTAAATGTAATTCTGTCAATTATAGTGCAGTTGCACCAGGGATAAGTATGGCCCAGTGTCACCGTGATTGATGATTTGGCTAGACCAGGTCAGAACTGGGTCATAACAAGAATGTTGTTTTTGACAAATCCTCTCCACTGACTTTCTCCCATGACATCCACTTAGAAAACAAACCAAAAGACCACACTTTTTAACAAATTTTTTTTCATAAGGAGGAGGAAGTAGTCAAGAAAAAAATTAGACTCAGTAATGTTACTTTTTGCCTAAGGGGACTATTCGGCTGTTATAACAATAGGGGGAGTTGTTGATTTCGGCATCTACTTTCCACATTTCCATTTGCATTAATGAGAGATTTATGCATATTCCCAGGAGTATCAATGGGAGAATAGATCATTAGGAGCCAGATAACTCTATTTGTTACTGTATATGAACTTCCTTCAGCACCTGACTTTAAACCAAACGTAGCTGCAACTTGTGCTGAAAAACAGTAACGCTTTGGGAGCTAATATCACTCACACCAAAGTGAGTATTTTCTCCTGCAGGAAATCTCAGCAAAATAGTATTCAGTAGTCCTATATTTTACCACAACACTATGATCACCTGAAACAGATGGGTGGTCTGGCTTCCAGCACTCTGTTACTGCCAAATTCATTACCTGTTTTAGATATTTTTCTTCTATTACAGCCAACCATAGACAATGTTATATTCTTGAAGTCTTTTCCAGAGCACCTGTAGTTTTGTTTCACACTACCTTTTTTTTTTCAGGAAACCATACTATCTGCTATTGAGAGTATTTCTATTCTTTAATTATGTGCTGATTGCTTCTTATGTCAACCACTCTATTTTTTGCCTAGTACTGATTTCAAACTAACCACAGTATAGCTACCTAGGTCAGCCTTTTTGCCCTTTAAGTACTGAGCTAACACTGTTTTTATCCAGTCCTATGGAATTTCTTCAAGTCTCTTCAAGAAAAAAAAAAAAAAAAGTAACATAAATGGACTGCAAAGCTCTTTATTAGAGCTGGCTCTGAACTTTACAAAGCTAAAATGAGACATCTGTCATTACTGGTAAGTGTTATTGAATGCACTACCCAGACAGTCACAGCAGTTCTCTCCATGTCTATATTCTCGTCTGATTAGCTCCTGCTTTCTGAACATATATGCTTAAGGTGAAGTTGTCTGTTCTATGTTTACATATTTCCCTTCCAATATCACACTTCCAGGTTTCTCATGGCTTGTAATCCTGCCGCCTTCCATCTTCAGGTGCAAAACCTGAACAGTGGAATGCACATGTTGCTGCTCCCCACTGCTTTTCATTAGAGCTACAGCATTCACTGGTAGGTCTCCAACATATCTCCATAAAAATGAGACAAACTAGCATAACATCTCAAGTAGGAAATTTTGTTAATTGCAGATATTTTGATTGAAAGATATTAGAGAGAGCTTAAATAGCTCAACAGAGGTAGATGAGAAATAAACAGACTTTGATAAAAAGGGAGGGTGATGTGCAACAAGGAAGAAAGGGTAAGATTGTTAAGCAAAAATTATCACCAGGTATAATTGCAGACATAAACTTATCTTATATTCTCTTTTTCAAAAACAAGAGTGCATTTGCTTCTCTTCACTGTCCACTAACAATCAATTAAATTGAGTTTTATAGGATTTATTATCCTTTGATCTGCACTTCCCATGGGGATTCATGGCTCTTAAGACGTGTTTATTTCTGCCTGATGCAGATAAAATCCTTGGATTTGGGATGAGAAGCAGGGTCAGAAGATAAACAAGTTCCCATGCCTGGTAATGGCACAGAGATTAAGAATTCTGACAGTAGCAGCAAATCAGAAAAAAGGCATTTATTTGAGAATGAGAGATTAAATTTGTAAAGTGAGTCTCTAATGATGAAAACCTTAGTGTATATTAAATGATTCCCAGCACTTTGACTAGTTAATAATGACCTAACCAATCAGAATACAGGAATTTTCAGATACTGTATTATTAAGGTACAACAGTACACATTTTGACAAACTAAATCTTTAACCAGGCCAAAAAGACCAGGATGAATTGAGAAAACTCCCTGTCTCACATCTGTGGGTCAGGACTGTCAGATGTCAATTCTGTTCTATCTTAAAAGTTATTGTTTGTGGGCATCCTAAATCTGAGTATATTCTCATACCTGTGGTGGGTTAACCTTGGCTGAGCGCCAGGTGCCCAC
>VZZY01008401.1:81444-137815 GCA_013400335.1 Eurystomus gularis
GTCTGTTCAGGTCAGCTGTCCTGGTTGTGTTCCCTCCCAAGATCTTGCCCACCCCATCCCACTGGGGGGGGAATGTTGGGAAGAGCCTTGGTGCTGTGCGAGCACTGCTCAGCAGTAGTCACAACACAGGTATGTTATCAACACCCTCTAGCTCCCAGCACAAAACCCTGCACCATGAGGGCTGCTATGTGGAAAATCAGCTCAGCCAGACCCACTACAACCACATCTGTACATTGCTTTTTTATCAAATGCTCAAATCACTGCAAATTCATCTTTCAGCTAGGGGCACATTTACAGCCTTGCAGCACAACATAGAGACAATAAAGTGAGTTAGTTTTGAGAAACAGAAGTTATATAATCCCACTACAGCACCATGCCAGCATAGGCATAATTTCTTCAGACCTGAGCTGATGCCACCATAAAGCTCTACACCACTATAGAGGGTGCCCTTTGTGCATGTGACATCACCTTTACAAGTCTTTAGGCACTGCAGGCTTATCAAGAGCAGTAGGGACAAGAGGCAATGTTTGTCAAGACAAAATGTGTACCCCCAAAGCTTAGTGGATTCTATAGGTCTGTGTACGCTGTAGTGTGGGCTCCCAAATTTACACACCATCTCTGCTTCTGTTGCCTGTGAGCACAAGAACTGTGTCCTCACCATCCCAGTGCAGGGACGGTGCAAGATCAGGAAGCAAGTAATGATGAGTTCTAGTGGAATGCCACTGAGGATGATCTATGGGGTTATGACTATATGACATCTTATAGAGCACAGCAGCTACACTATCTGGTTGCACAGGATGCCCAAAATCCAAGCAAGGCTGTCAGTCCCAGTGTAGGCTGTATCTCTCTGCAGTTGACACAGGTAATCCTCAAAAGTGTTCACACTCCTGTACCTATTTCAGGGATAGGTTAACTGAGATGCAGGATGCTTAAGTAGATAGAACATGCACAACAGAATAAATCCTTTTGATTTTGAAAAAAATCATATTTCCCAGTAAAATACCTTGAGGAACACAGAACATCACAGTTTTCCTGTTACACAAAACAAAATTAAGATTTTCCATGCTATGAATTTCCTTTAGTTGTACTGGGATAGGTGAAACTTTTCCATATTGCCATGAAGCCAGGAAGGATGTCTACTATTCATTATTTTATTGGTAGCAAAATAAATGCTTATTTTTACATTTCTAACACTGTTATGTAGAAAAATCTTCACACGATGGGAGTATGCTATTTCCATTTTATCTCAAAACAGATATAAAGATATGTATGTGATTTGCTAGAACGTTCTTAGGAAGAAAGATCTCTGGGGTAAATGCAAATGATGGGATTTTTCCCAGAATTGCACAGTAAAGGTTTAATTCTACATTTAGTTCCTAGTAAGTGGTCATATTTCTTCAATGGCCAATTGTACATTTAGCCCCCATCACTACAAAAATACCGTACTAGCCCCTCTATAGTCAATGGAAATCTGGAGTTTAATTCAGCCATCAAAATATAGGAGTACTAGTGCCATCTCAAATGCCCAGAGCTATCTCACTTGATCTCCATTTATATCTCCTAAAAGTAGGGATTTTTTTATTTGTCCTGTGTCATGTTTGCCAGCCCCCTGCATATCTTAGATACCCTGGATCATTTCAAATGGCTCTAGGTGCTTCTGATCAGGCAACCTATTAGAACCCTCTGTCAGTGATACCTTAAGAGCAACTAAACCCACTATTAGAATTTGCTAGGGCAGTATTAAATTGCCTAAGCGTTGACATCTGTCATAATCTGAGATGTCATGAAGTACCTGAGATAGGTAAATATGGCACAGGGTTTGCAGCAGATTTTTCAAAGCAGTATCTACAAACTAGGGTAACCCACAGCATCAGAAATGATGCCTACATTTACGGAACTGATTCCACTCTTAATGCTGACGAGCAACAGCAGTCTTTACACTCTGTTGCTTGTACTAACTAGACATAGTGGGTGTAGATGCAGTCACTACATTGTAGTCATCCAAAATCAGACGGACTAAACCCCATCCCTGTTTTTCTAGAGAGATATACACAGTTAACAATGCAACTTATCTCATCCTAGAAACCCACTTCAGGTAAATGAAATCCTTTTTTGCAGAAATTCACCTACTTTTTTTCATTGACTATAAAGGGTGCAAAGGACACTACCTCAGATATTTATGGCATAAGCATCTCAAGTTCAGCAAGACAGATCCTCTCAAAAATCTGATTTTTAAAAAAGGAAAAATTAAAAAGTGGTGTTCATTATTTTTCAAAAAGGTTATACTGATATTCTTTCAACAGTCAATCCTGGGCTATGAACTGGGAGCTGTACACAAAAATTAGAAAGTCTGGACAGTAGCATTCCTGCTTAACTCAAGGCACTTGAATGTATTTACACTTGTTTGGTATTTCCATTTTGCATGCCATAATAAGACACCAGCATCTCCCTATGTTTTCTCCAAGGAGTATAGGACAATGTTCAGCTACCTAAATGTTACACCTAACTGCCCAAGTCATACAGAGAGGCTTAGTTAACATGACAGAATTGATATAGGAAACCTACACACTGTGAATCAAAAGCTAGAAGCCAAGTAGATTAGCCAAAGGTAATTCAAATGGTGTTATACAACTAAGTGTAAACCTACGTTCATGTCACAAGTTTTTTATCTTACTTAGGGCCACAGGACCTAAATAGTATAAGCTGGGCTACCTAACTTTGACAAATCTTAGTCAAAATGTGTATTAACATTTTTATCTTTTGAGATCCTAACTATTGTTAGGATTTGTGCTTTCTTTGTAAATAATTTATTATGTATATCGTTACCTACAGTCATATTTTACTTCATTAATTGAGGAAAGTCCTTTTACCGTCCAGTGTTCATTAAAGAAGGGAGTGCAGGTGATGATAAGCAGGATAGAAATCATTTAGAGTTTCAACTTAACAGACTGACAGATTTTCATACAGGATTTTTTTTTTCTTTTAGCTTTGGTGATACATCCAAGTAACAGAGATAAACTTGATTTCAGTAGTTTTAGACACATCATAATTTTGTCATTATAGTGTTCAACTTTATGTTCCAGAACTGCATGCTGGAAGGTAGCATCCCTCTCCATAATGTAGGGTCTCCAGAGACTAGTTCAGAACTTTACAAGTATGTGATAATGGGAACAGAAGGTGATTGTTCTGGTGTCAGTTTCTCTGGCATACAACAACCATCTGAGAAGAATTTTTTTTTTTCCCTTGAGAACCCCTGTTGGCAGAGGGAATCTCAGCGGGATGTGAGATTGCTCCCAGGTATTCCATGCTAAAGCAAGTAAACTGCCATAGATTAGAATAACAACTCTTGAGCTTCATAATTTATACTAAACTGCACAAAAAGGAAAATTGATCTTAACGCGATTTCTAAAAACTCTTCTGAGACACAACTCAAAGTATGTTCTTAGTATTTAAAGCAAATTTGTGCTTCTGGCTGAGTTAATTGCAATTTAGATCCATCAGTGAGAAACCTACTTTATGTTTTTATTTAAATTCATGTTGTGCTTAGGTCCATGCAGTCCATGTCACATGTGGAGAAGGGCAGTGGAAATCAAGACATACAACACATGGCTGAAGCTCCTGCTTTATATAAATATACATACTTCATTATTTAAGTAATGGAACATTGTGTTATGCCATGGCCACATGCACCAACCTCTACAAGCATGCATGCAGACAAATTCAACTTAAATTTTCCCATTTTGTCTTTTTATCAGACACTTGACTGATGAAAGTGATTGATGGCATGCTCGTGGTGTATATAATAATGTCATTTCTATATATGAGAGTAGAACCTTAGCACCTTGGCATAAATGTGACTACTGGATGACTTCAAAACAATATCTAATGCAAAACCGGATATTCTTGTTGGTTCTATGAGTCACAGAAAATTCCATAATTTGCAGAGGAGTGGGAAAAGAAAGAATATGAGAAATAGTTCACACAAAAAAAATGTAACATTGGATATTTGTATATTTGTCCAGAATCGTTATACTATATTAGATGCCTTGATTTGATCCTTCACTGGGTAAATGAGCAATGGCGTGATGGGCTGACCTTGGTTAGTTACCAGGTGCCCACCAAGCTGCTCTATCACTCCCCCTCCATCAACAGTACAGCAGAAGAAAACATGACTAAAAGTTTATGGGTCAATATAGGACAGGGAGATCATGTACCAATTGCCATCATGGGTAAACCAGACTTGAGTTGGGGAAAAAACATTAAATTTTTGCCAATTAACAGAGTAGGATAATGAGAAATAAGGACAAATCTAAAAACACTTTCACACCCACCCCTTCCTTCTTCCCAGGCTCAACTTCATTCCTGAATTCTCTACCTTCACCCCCTGAGCATCACAAGAGGGTGTTACAGTCAGTCCATCACATATTGTTTCTGTTGCTCCTTCCTCCTCAGGGGACGAACTCACACTCTTACCCTGCTCCAGTGTGGGGTCCCTCCCAGAGGACAGAGTCCCTCACAGACTTGTCCAATATGGGTCTTCCCCACAGACTAGAGTCCTTCAGAAACTTCTCTGCTGTGGGTCCCTTCCACGGGGCTCAGGTCTTCAGAAACAGACTGCTCCAGCATGGGTCCCCACAGAGTCACAAGTCCTGCCGGAAAATCTGCTCCAGCATGGAATTCTCTCACTCCACAGAGCCACAGGTCCTGCTAGGAGCCTGCTGCAGCATGGGCAGGGTCACAGCATTCTTCAGGTGCATTGACCTGCCCCAGTGTGAGGTCCTCCATGAGCTGCAGATGGATATCTGTTCCACCATTAACCTCCATGGGCTGCAGGAGGACAGCCTGCCTCACCATGATCTTCACCACAGGCTGTGGGGAGAATCTCTGCGCCAGTGCCTGGAGTACCTCCTTCTCCCTCCTTCTTCACTGACCTTGGTGTCTGCAGAGTTGTTTCTCTCACATATTGTCAAACCACTCTTCTGGTTGCTGTTGCACAGCTTTTTCACCCTTAAATATGTTATCATAGATAGGGACACTAACAATACCAGTGATGGGTCAGCTTTGGCCAGCTTAATTGATAATGTCTTCCTTGAGCTTCTATATGGAAGACATAAATATGATGTTTAGCAGTCAAGTGAAAATGGGAAGGTGTCATGATATAGGTCTGTAGTGCTATTCAGTAGAACATGGGTGGGATAAGTTTGGTGGTATGAAAGTACCTGCATAATCTGTGCACAGAAAACATTTCTATCAGGTCACAGACACTGATCTTTTGAAGCAGAAGTGGTCAAGTACCAACTGAAAACTTGTATGAAACAAACAAGTGAGAAAAAAAGGACCTTTGCTTTTAGAAGTTCCAACGTTTCCATCTGTTGAAGAAAAATGAAGATCTGCCTAATGAGCGCAACCATCTTTACCTTTGCTGCCCCCACATTTGGAATATATTCTGTATCAGATGTATAGTGCAACCGATAACTGACCCTCTGCCTTGCACAGAATATGTTATAGGAGGCAGATTCCATAAAGAAGGAGCACATAAAATGTTTATCTTTACAATTTTTAGTTTGTGTGCCGTTTTATGTCAATTTAGTTATTTTCAAAGCTATTTTTTGATTTTTTTTTCTCCTCATCAAGCCAGCCATTTAACTGGCTACCCACCGAGTTGTTCCAATTAACAGACACCCATTGCATTATTTGTCTTGTTAATTTTTGTTCCATGAAGGCCCAGTCATTAGAGCTCAGGGTTTGCTTCTCCATGATGAATATGTAAAGGCTCTCACCTCTCAAGCACAGCCTATACTCACTTTTTAGTTAACTTCAGAAACTGATGAATAACCATGAATTTAAGAAGTAGGTCTTTGAATTGGATTTACCTAACTTTAGCTCATCGTTTTGTACCCTAGCAGTAGCTGCAGTTTCTAGACCTGCTTCACAAACTGGAAAGCAGATAGTTCTAAAGTATCAGCTGAGTCATTCTGATTTCTACTTTGACATCACGAGTGAAATGCACTCATCTTGGTTATTCTGTCTTCTCTAAACAGAGTACACAGGAAAGTTGATAGTTCCTAGAATCAGAAAAAGTTGCATTCACTGTGTACCTGTTCATCACCAGTTTGTTGCCTGAAATCCACAGATTGCACTGCACTAAAGAGAACATATTCAGTCCATTCATTCTCACCTCTTCTCTCCTCTTAGCAATTTAGAGGCTGCACCACAAACATAATAGGCTGAAAAGGTGAATTTTCAAATTCTGTATAGTGGATTATAAAAGACTATTATTATTATGTCACTAGAAGGGAAAGTGCTTCCCTCGTGCAGTAACACCTACACAATATGTTCATAATTTTCATGACAATGCTGACATCCTCTGTGTTTGCAAGGCAACATGCGCTCCCTCCCACCTCCTAATCTCCTTCATCTGAAAGAGAAATGTATTTTTAGCTGCCTCAGTGGGGCCTAAGGCATTGATTTATGAAAATAAGGTGGAAGAATTCATGAATTTTTTCTGACCTCCATCTCTCATTCCTTAGACATTTCTATTTTAAGATGTATAAAATGAATTGTCCTAATGTGGCATATTATCACCTTGGTACTATGTATTTCACATTACTCTAACAGGCACATATACATCTCCATACACCAAAATTGTCTGAATGTTACTTTGTACTGAGTTTAAAATGTCTCTCCATTACATATTATTTTACTCTGATTGTGATATATGGGTTTTTGAGTCCTGAGCCTCCCTATGAATTCTCTTGAAAGACTGGAATAACTTCCTAAAAGTACTCTATAAATAAGGAAAGACAAGCAGATGAAATTGTCAGACTTTTATACAGAGTTCTTTGTAACATAATCTACTGAACCTAAACCAGTATCTCATTTTGCACAGGTCTTGATTTTGCAGAAAGAGTCCAGCACTTTACATTCCAGTGACCTCCACTGCTCATGCTAATTAATTCCTTGGCAGTGTTACTTATGCTTTATATAAACATCTTTGATAGTATAAGTAGTTATCCATGAGCAATATTAAGTGTTTTAAGATTTATATAAAAATAAAATTACCAATAAATCCCAGATTATGAGGCCTTTGGAAATGGCCCACAAAAAAACCCAGACCTCGTCATGCAAATGCATCAGAAATTGAGGGCATTTTCAAATACAAGTTATTCCTATTTTGACCCACATTTTAAAGAAAAATGTTAATTTTTCTAAATACAATTCAAAGATGAAATTAATATTTTCCTGACTTAATTTGTTTTATGTTTTGTTTGTTTGTTTTGGCTTTTTTTAATTCCAGTTGGAATTTTCAATAAATTCATCCAATTTAATTCTTATTTTCTTTGCCCATTTGCCCTCCCTTCGCCCATTGGCATAGAGCCATCAAAGAGGGAACACACCACTAAATTCCTATTTAAATATCTGCTTCTGCTTAAAGTAGATACAGTGTGATGTCAAACTTCTGTGGATTTAACCATCCAGTGGTCTTTGTGCCATGTTTACCCTGGCTCCATGGTGAATTTTACCATGTGATGTCATGTTGGAGGTAACATTTGGATAGAATGAGTGATGCCTTGAAAGTAGGAGAGTTTCACTATTTCTTTTGCTATACCTTTTTTCTTTTTTCTGTTTCAATCCAATATCAATGCAGCAGTTAAGATTAACCTTTCAGAAGACATTTGGAACAAAGTTTCACCTTTAAGGCAACCAGGGGATGAAAACCATCTAAGTGAACTGGCCAGCAGGTAAGAGCAATGTTGGCTCAAACAAATGTAGAAAGTCAGGTGAAAGGGCCATTAATAATAAAGAGACATCCAGAACAAATGCACTGACTTCACAGCTGAGACAACTTGTGTGAATAATAATATTACTGCTGAACTTTGCAGAACACATGGAGTTGTCCTTGACTTTGCTCTTCTAAACTAAGAAAAAAAATCTCTAAACCCACAATATCTTGCCACATATCATAAAATCTCATATTTCTTTTAAATTCAATGCAGTTAACACATTCAGACACAGAACAACAGAAGTTCTCCTTCTCTTTTTCTTCTAGCTGCAGATTCCAGTACACTTACTCCATTATTTTTTTTATACCTTCTCTATGGCTACACCTTCCATACTAATTTGTTAGCAATAGAAAACACTGGAAAATAATGTTACAAACGTAACAACAATGATTATTTTATTATGAGGATATTGTTAATGACTCAGCAAATCCAATAGTTAGAAGTAAAAATTATGTGAATAGTTTATTCCTTGTATTGGAAATGATTCAACAATCATATTTTATGTATTATGCAGGGGAAAAAAAAAAAAGAAACCAGCAATCCATAGGTTCAGAGTATATTACACCATGCAGACTGTCTGTAAATGGGAGGGGCATGTAGTACATAGTACGTAGTAGTACATCTCTTGGTCTCTTTTCACATCTACTTCATCATTATTTGTAAGCCAAGGAAAAAAAAAAAAAGAAGAAGCAAAAGCAGGCGAGTTATTCACAAATAGATCCAGGCAATCAATTTTAAAAGGTAACTGCCAAACAGACTGCCAGAATTGACCTACATGAAAAGTCTACTATACTGAAGAAAAAGGGATGTCACAGGGGACTACAAAGTATTGAGTAGTGTAAGCCACTGCGACAACTATCAACTTGAGAAAACTCTAGGCAACATATTTTAGAATGTAAGCTATGGTGTAGAGCAATGATCTGCAACAGAAGAGGTGCAAGCTACTGCAGGTATATAAACTCATTGAAATTATGAGTACTCAGCACAGTGGTTTACCTGCATATTCTGTTGTTGGCTGCAGAATCAGGCCCTCACCATCCTCTGTCACGGCAGTAATATACGAACTCTTGTCAGCTTGTGTTGTTGCAAATACCGTTTTTGCATTATTTGGCCTTATATATTTATACATAAGAAAGGGAATTATTCATTAAAACAATACATCTGATAAAATTGTAGGGGTTAAAGACTTAGCAAGTAATGTAGTGTTGCAGCTAAAAGCACTAAGATATTTTCTGTGGATCAAAGGAAGCACTTTTGTTCAGTAGTTTTTCATTAGTGCTGGTTACAAGATCGTAACTACTGATTTTTTCTTGATCTGTGGAGAAGAGGTTCTTGCACTTCTCTACTGGTAGCAGAGAAGGACATCTACGCTGTCTCCTTTGGGACCAAGTTCCTCCTAAACCATGAGTACAATCCAGTGTTAAGGTGTCCTCTGATAACAAGTCACTGGTGATCACAATGCATTAGTGATGTGTTTCTCAATGGTAATAGACAATGTGAGATAGTTCTGTTGGATCATTTCATATTTTCATCTGAAGACACAACTTAGTAAGTTTTTTCTTTTCTTCTTGGACATATAAAATCTGACACAAACTTTCAATATTAAAAATATAATAAAAACTCGATAATTCAAGTTTGATCATTTGCAGTGCTAAACCAGCACAAACTGCATTGGCTTACAGTATACCTCATTTGTACAGGGATGTAATCTTTGTTTTAACATAACAGATATCTGAGAAAACAGACCATTGGACTTTGGGTTACAGCTGAACTCTGCAGACTCCTTTCCAAAAGTCTTAGATGAAATAAAATTGGATAAATGTTTTAAGTCCCTGTAGACACATTGTGCATCCTTATGAGAACTTTCACATAATTATAGAATCATTCATGCTGGCAAAGACCCTAGGGATCATTGAGTCCAACCATCAATGCTACTCTACAAAGTTCTCCCCTAAACCATGTCCCCCAACACCACATTTAAATGACCCTTAAGCACATCCAGGGATGATTGCTACACACACAAACCTGAATTTTTCCCTCAAAATCTTGTGCATTCAAATGAGATATTTATGTTAATGGTATGGTCACTCTTTTTTTTCTAAACGCTGTACAGGACACAAAGGTTCTTTTGGAAGGCAATTAACATGTTAGGTCACCAAGAGGTGATTCAGCCCATCATTCCCTGACTATTAAGCGAGCCAGGTATGGCTGTATGAAGAAAATCTAGTCATTTTAGATACAATGAAATAGGAGATTAATCTGGATGGGAATAGTTTCAGTGAGGCTAATTGTCTATTATCAGTGACAAAATTCTAGAAATGCATACTGGAAGATACTTCAGCAAGCCATTCCACCTACTGTCTTGTTCTAAGACAGGATCCAAATGGATGCTTGACAGGTGTTTATTGTATCTGTCTATATAGGAGTAATACTTCACAGCCTTCTCCCTATTGCTATGAAGGCTGGTCAACACTCCATGTGGCATAATCACCCTGTGAAGAACAGTCGTGAAGAACAGAAGACTATAACAGAAAAAAACCCTAGAAGGTCCTAGTGTCCTGCCTCTAACAGGTGTCAAAAACAGGCACTTAGGGAAGAGCAAGCAAATAGAGATGCTTCCTTGGGAATATCCCCTACCTCCAACAGTTTCCAGCTCAGTGCTTTTCTGAGCCAGAATTGCTGTCTTTAAACTCAACTGTTACGGGATTTCTCTTGCATGAGTATTTCCTGTCCCTCCTCCAATTCATGTAGACCTTCAGGACCTGTAGCATCCAGATACTTCTTGGATGTGTAGTCACAGCTAACTCATTTTACAGAAAGGTAAGGTGGAATGACACAGAAGTTTGTAGTTGAGTCTAGGGTGGATCTCCAGACTTCTGAGTCTCTTTCATAAGAAGTATTTTTCTGTCTAATGGGACACAAAACTGTATTTTTACCTTTTCTGTCACCCTAATGATAAACAAAATCCATGAAGGGCATTTAAAATGCTCCATATTTTTAATTCTGTAATCAAGGCACCAAATACTATAAAAGCAAATGTTATCTCCTAAATACAGAGTAGGAACATTTTTTTGATAGCAACTATTTCAGATAAGGTAATATTTAATTTAGTGGATGAAAATCAGTATACTATATCCACCATATTAATTTATATTTTACTTTCTATAGCAATGCTTTTGTAAATTATACACACCTCACAAATGATTTTAAATAAAATGAAGTTTCAATATAATCCACCTACATTTGCACTGCATCTACCACTGATTAGATAGATACCATGCCAACAACACTCAAAAACTCTTGTCATTTTGTTAATGATGACCCATATATCTTTTCTTTTTTGGACTATGAGTGTAGTTTATATCAATGGTTATCATCCATTTTTCAGGGTAGTTAAAAAAATACACAAACATCCTTAATAAGTAGATTTGAGAAACAATTCCTGGGTTTTCCTTAACAAGGAATGCAGAAAAAATTAAATGTTTATCAAAGATTTGGCAAATTAGATACAGTTCTGAAGAACTGAAATGTTAAGAAATGTATGTATATTTGTATTGTAAAGATTGTGTGATAATGCAGATATCTGCAAGGGGATCATTATAGAAATAATAATATTTATAAAAATAAGTAAATGTGGGAATGTAATGTACTCAAGGTATGGAATGTGGGCTAGGGAAAAGAAAGAAGGAGAAAATATTAATTACAGCATGACTAATTTATTTGATGCTGTTAGTTATTTCCATTTTAATTACATGTGGAAAAGGATTTCTAATTCAAAGATAAAATGCATAACACTGACGTTTAGGCAGCTGAAAAGCTAAGCAACTATGTTTAATAGTAAAATCTTAACATTCAAGAAGGTTTTTTTAAAAATATGTGTGAAAATCCTTAATGATTGTGTTGAAACTGAGTAGATGTATGTCTACATGCATCAACAGGTACTTTATACTGTTATTATTTTCATATTGATTCCACCATTTCTTTTGATGACACAACTGATATTTAGAATAATCTGCTTACAATCTGCTCTCTTTTGGCTACAGAATTTTTTTTTTCCTCAGAATATGGTTGGGACAATATTAAATACAAAAGACGTGAAAGAAAATAGTCTTTGCTTCAGTTAGTCCTAAGTTTCAAGCATTGCAGAACCTGGCAAGAAGTCAGTGGACACAGTGGAGGAACAACAGCCAATTAGCATGTGTAGGGAGAATGGACAGAGCTATCCTACAATAACGAGAGCTTGAAGAATATGTGCTACCAATTAGAAATTGTTGCTAGGTAAATGGTATGCACAATGTAACCAATAGTGGAATAGCTTACTGCGTGCTGTGCCAAAGAGATTATAAAAGAGCGATGTTTTACTAAATAAACGGCTTTCACTTGATCACATTGATCATGGCATGATTGACCCGAGCTCCTGCACTTTAGTACAGTGAAATTTGAATAGGGAGATATTTTAGTACATGTTTAAAACAATCCTAGGACCAAGAGGATTGAAAAAAACAAAACTCACTGTAAAATAGATGAACTTTTCTCACTTAAAACTTTTCATTTTCAAAAGAATTCACATGTGTATGAAAAATACCTAAGTTCTCGTCATGGTAAGTTTCAGATATACTTGTCACCACCTTACATAGGTTCTAAACTAAACATAAACAGTCTTTACTTATCGCTTGTTTGCATCTACAGCTTTGTTACAGCTCATGATTAGGGAAAGGGCAAACACTCAGCTAGTGTAAACTGTAATAGATCCATTGACTTCAACAGAAAATGACAATGTATGTCAAATACAGATTTGCCCCAGGGTCTCTTCATGCAAAGTTCTTTAAGCTGTTATTACTGAGTGTAAATATTAGCTGCTATTCAACTCATTTCATCAAAGTGAAGCATTTGATAGCAAGGTGCTCTGAGCTTCCCACGAACAGAACTATGATGTGAGACTGTGGGTGAGCAGTGTAAATTGCCCATACATCAGGCCCCCAAAGGTTTGCTGGTTACTAGCATAAACTATAGAAAATGACCCTTTTACCCTGAATCCTGAAGAATCATCCATGTGTGCGATTTATTCTAAAAGGACATCTATAGCAATACTTTAATCTCTTTAGTTCACATAATAAGAGCATCATGCACTGCACTATTTGAAATTCTGCATGTGGTTATAATAAAAGAATACTCTTCAGGAAATATATAGTTTAAAATATCCTTTTATTATCTCTTTTTAAATATGGAGATAGGGGGTCAGAAGGTGAAAAGGAGGAGGAGTGCAGGCTGTAGAGAGATGGTTAGAAAGTATTGCTGAATCATCTACTTCATAAAAGCTAATCCTCATCTGACAGGGCTCCTTTAGTTCTTTTCTTTCTTTCTTCCTTTTTTTTTTTTTTTCTGAAATGAATAAGAGAAAAAATTGTACTTATTAAACAAACTACACTTTTGGCAGAACAGCCAACAGTAATCATAGCTCTGTGTTAACCAGCTGGCTATTAGATTAGCATTCCTAGCCTTGATTTTCATTTTCTGTGAATCTTCTTACTTAATTCGTTAGAAGACTGGAGATTAAAGGAAACATAAACTAATGAGACACTGCACATTTTTCATTTCAAAATCTTATTATGACCATAGTTCATTCAGATATTTAGGCACAAATGTTTGAAGCCAAAGGTACTATTTGCAACTTGAAAGTTAGCATGTTGTGTTTACCTGCAAATATCTGTTTGTTTGCCCAAACATCATCTTGATTAGAAATCAGGAGTTCTCAGCTCCCATTTGTGAAGATTCTGAGTCACACTTTGCATTGCTTACTACAAGAGAAATTTGTAAAAGACAGGACAGAAAATTTCAAAAACGTGTAATCAGATACATATGATCTTCAAATGTATCTTCCTTTGAAGTCAACAGATACCAGCTTCTAGCAACTCAACTATGAATCATGGCTATTCCTGGTTTTTTGGCTCTTTGAGTAATTTAATTTAATATTTACTATGACTGGTTTTGGTACTTATTTGTGGCCATGTTTAAAAGTCCTACATGTGTTAGAAAATCGGCAGGTGCTGACTGCATATTCCCTTCCTTCTCTCCTCCTCCTCCCTTCCTACAACCTATAACTTATCTCCCTCAGTGATCACAGTTACAAGCAATGACCTCTGTGGCAACCATTATAATAGTGCTCTAAGTGATTTTTTTTCTCAATTGCTTTACTCTCTAAGTAGAGGTTAACAAAAATATAGGCTCTTCCAGTTCATGGATTTTGATGAGGACAGGGAAGAAACAAGGGCACATGCAAAAGAATCTAAAAAGGAAGTACAATAAAGGCTCAAAATGACAAAAATAAATGTACGTGAATAAAAAGATGGATCCTTTCTAAATGTTGGGAAGAAGTTTTGCAGCATGTAGTTTTCTGTGTTAGCCTTTAATTCCAGAAAAAGAGTGGTACAGTACTTAATCATCAATCACTAATCAGCTATGACATGCAATTTGTATTCATATTCATGAGTCCTTTCCAATGTTCTAGGTCAGCTTCACCTCATAAACAAAAAATCAGACAACAGTATGTGATTCAGGGACTATTGCTGAAAGTTAGTATGTGTAACCTTGCTTCCTTTATTATATGCTATTGTTGTCTTTTTCATCTCAGCTAACAGACTGTCCACCAAAAGTTCAACAATATCACCTGTCACTTCTTACATGACTTGCCTTACCCTGTCAGAAAGAGGTGAGAGATGATCTGAGACAAGCGTAATGGCTAACCACCTCCATGTAGTCATTTTTAAACTCTTCAGGAACAGTGGTATAGAGGCTGACCTTACTCTGCGACCTAAACTGATCTCACTAGCTAAATGGGGTCAAGTCCGGTCACTCCTGGGAAGGTAGAAATGCTTCTTACAGCACAGCTGAAGCTTTACATTTCCCCTCCAAAGCACTGTGCAGGTAACTGAAACAGCCTGGAGGCAATTCAGCTGCCCTGCCTTGTGACGTTTGTTTGTCCTATTAACACCCAGAAACAAAGAGGTAGTAACATCATTTTGGATACAAAGGTTAGAAAGGCCATCTTCTCTAGCTGAACTTTCCTCTAGTGGAAAGATGCATGCAGGAATAATGATGGAATCGGCAGTTGTAGCTTTTGGGTGGAGATGATGCATTCTAGAGCTGGAGCAGTGTGTATCTGATCCATTCCTAGGATTGCAAAAATTCCAATAGGTTCTTGGTGTTCCCTGTCTGGCCAGGACTAGGAGAGGCTGAGAACTGAGCCTGTAAGCAGTGGTCTGCACAAAGCACTTGGATTTTGGGATGCATTGATAGATGTTGTGATTTAAGATGTGTGGCTTCACAAATCAAGTTGGTAAAGCTCACCTTCATTTTCTCAGTAGCCAAATGTGAATCGTGTCCCTGGCTCTCTTGCCATCCACCCTGAGAAATCAGCAACGTATCCTTCTATTAATGAAGTGCGATGGTAGCAGCATCTTCAGAGTGCTCATTCTCTTTGCCTTCCACCTTACTTGAACCACCACGAGTCATAAGCGCTGCCTGGATGAAATACATTGCCTGATCCTCTGGAGATAAGGTTCCAAGGATAATGCTGTGAACAACTCTCATCCTTGGTAGATGAGGTGTGAAATGGGTGCCTGAACAGATGATGTAACTTTAGCACTGGAAAAGTGTTGCACCATATCTGTATGGTAGCTCAGCCAAGCAGGGCATGGAAAGATGTTTCTTCTCTGCAGGCTGTGCTGCAGGAAGAACCTACAAGGAGCTGGGTACAGGAAAGCTCCAGTACCCCTACAGCATTTTAACAGGTCTAGGGAGGACTTGTAAATTGGATATTCCCACCCAAATAAACGTTCAGGGGTAGAAATAACTATTGTCTCTTCCTGAAATAAAAATCTGTTAATTCCAGGGTGATGTCAGCTGAGTGAACCTCACTTCTCTGGACCAGTTAGACTTTGCAAAGTTTCCTCCAATTCTCCCCAGGCTTTGTAAGGACCCATTCACATTGGGTCTGATCCAAATTCCACCAAAGTCATAGAATCATAGAATAATTTCTGTTGGAAGAGACCTTTAAGAACATGAAGTCCCACCATTAATCCAGCACTGCCAAGTCCACCACTACACCATGTTCGTGAACACCACATCTACATGTCTTTTAAATCCCTCCAGAGATGGTGACTCCATCACCTCACTGGGCAGCCTGTTCCAGTACTTGACAACCCTTTTTGTGAAGAAATTTTTCCTATTATCCAATCTAAACCTCCTTTGGCACAAATTGAGGTTGTTTCCTTTTGTTCTATCACTTATTACTTGGAAGAAGAGATCAACACCGACGTTGCTACAATCTCCTTTTAGGAAGTTATAGAAAGTGATAAGGTCCCCCCTATCTTTTGCTAGACCAGGCTGCTTAAAGCCTTAGCCAGCCTGGTCTTGAGCACTTCCAGGGATGAGGCATCCACAACCTCTCTTGGCAATCCTGCTCCCACCACCCTCACAAACAGAGGCAGTTCCCTTGGCCTGCCCTCACATGAGCCAGACCCTTGCCATCCTGAAGGACAAGGTCTGAGTCCATACCCCTTAGTCAGTTGAGGGGGCTGTGGCCTTAAAGGTAACCTCAAGGCCACTATGATGGGCCCCTCAGCACAAGAAGGACATTGAAGTGCTGGAGTGTGTCCAAAGAAGGGTAAGAGGTGTTTAGAGCATGAGGCTTGTGATGGACAGCTGAAAGAACTGGGATTGCTCAGCCTGGACAAAAGAAGGCTCAGGGGAGACCTTATCACTCTACAACTACCTGCAAGGAGGTTGTGGTGAGGTGGGAGTCAGTCTTTTCTCCCAAGTAACAAGTGATTGGACAAAAGGAAACAGCCTCAAGTAGTGCAAAAGGAAATTTAGGTTGGATATGAGGAAAAATTTCTTCACTGAAAAGGTTATCGAGCAGTGGAACAGACTGCCCAGGGAAGTGGTGGAGTCACCATCTCTGGAGGGATTTAAAAAACATGTAGATGTGGTGTTGAGGGACACGGTGTGGTGGTGGACTTGGCAGTGCTGCGGTAATGGTTGTACTTGATGATCTTAAAGGTCTCTTCCTACCAGAATGATTCTATGAGTTCTTAATGAGATCCCTTATTCTGAAGAATAACTCTTTACCCAGAGTAATCACTCTGGGCTAGGTTGCACCTATTTGTCCTAAACACCTTGGAAAAGAACAGAAAGGTACCTACCCTGGTTTCCCAAGAAAATCTTTCAGCAGTTTAACTAAATTTGATTTTATTTCAAGGGAGGATGAGAGGGAGGAGGGCTGGATGATGCAATGATCATTCATCATACCCAGTCTGAGAAGCTGACCCTGGAGCTGAAACTAGAAAGGAAATATCTGTTTTCAGCTCTCCAGCTCCAGTCCAGAGGAAAGGTATATTGCCAGGAATGTGACCAGAGGGTGATAGACAGAAAAAATGCCACTCAAAATCTGGGACAAATTAAAGTCCTGGAGATTTACCTTTTTTTCACAGTAAAGACAGTAACTGTTTTCTAGGACTGTCCTGGCCCAATTAAAATGTGGGGTCACTGTGCCTTATTTTCCTGTTTAATAGGGCAGCAGACCCTATATGGGATAAGAATAATCCATTCCTAAACACTTTCTGCCTTACTGCACTTCAAAGCTTATATTTTTAACAGTATTGCCCTGCCAAACATATAGATGAGGCAAACACCTTGCAGGTGCCTCACAGGATGCCAGAAGATGCTCCTCCCTGTGCCTGTGTGGTGGGTACATGGAAGCTGGCTAACATGCAGTCTTGCACACCAAGGGATTCAGGGTGAATTGTGTTTACTGCTGACTGCTGAGAAGTATACAGAACAAACAGAAGACTTGTACAAGTTGGAGAAACATAAAAATGTTAGGGATGGAAGTGTAGCCAGAATGATTAATAAAGAAAGCTTTATGGGAAAATAATAATTCTCTGTTATAGGAGAACTATAATAAATATCTGCTTGATTTTTTTCTTACTTTTTCTCTGCAAATGAATGCTCAGTCTTCGGAAAATGATTTAAACTGCAAAGTTCTATGTGCAGGCAGCCTGGGAAAAACTGTGTATGTTTTTGTACATATATACACACATCACATACATATACATATATATGCCGATACTTAATGCACACACTTCATGGTATTCCAATCATTCCAGCCAACTGTTTTTCCCTATGCTAGAATTACTTTTCTGGAGTGGAGTTTATTTTTATTTCTTTTTCAAATTTTCAATGTACATCATGAAACAATTTAAAGTATTTTCTGCAAGTTAATCCTTCTAAATCTCGTTACCTTTTCTCAGATAGTTTTAACAGAAGTTTGCTTTGAAAGTCTAGTTTAATCCATAAATATCAAGTATGTAATCCCAATTAGTGTAGCCTCTAAGCAGCTCACCATGTACAATGAGACTTTATTTACCCTCATGAGAGGAATAAATATAACTTCTTTATTTACAGCTGAGAGAAGTGAGTCTGAGAAAGTAGATGATTTGCCCAGATTCAGAAAGGAAAGTCAGGTACAGCAGAAAACTGAGTCCAAGGCACCCATCTTCCAAGTGAGAAGCCTAATCAATGAACCATATTGCCCCTCTGATTGTCTGAAATAGTACATCCCTATAAACTGTTCAGAACAAAAACTAGTCCTTACTTTCACATATTCAGAATTCCCTAAAACTTGTAGAAAGATTTTCTAATGTTTTTCAATGATGTCTATAAATCAAGATGTCATCTAGACAAATGATGACACATGGATCCACCAAATGGTGAGAAACTGTCATTCATTAATGCCATCTAGACAGACGGTACATTTGTCAGTCCAGAAGAGTGAGACTAAGAGTTATCTATTCCTACAGCTCATTGTAATGACACCTTGTTCTGTCGTTCTTTTTTGCAGTTTCGTTTTGAACTTCTATCCCAATGTAATAATATTTGCAGTGCTGCTGTAACTTTGTGAAACATTGTAACCATTTAAAGCCAAAGACCTGAAAATTATTAAAACATTTAAATATAGTTAATGAGATATAGTACAAAGCAATGATTATTTCTGCATTATTGGAAGGAGGCGGCACTTCCATTACAAGGATGGTTCCCAACTGTCCCAATGGCTTCCCTATCTATCTATGTTATCCTCAATCATGGGTTTGAATCTCAGCAGAATCTATATATAGTGGTTTATTTTTATCAGTTACATGAAGCTTGTTCTGGTGGAGTATTCAATAGTACTTTAAAAGCAGATACCCACATTCTGCAGAGACTTCATAAATGTAACAGGTTGGGGGTTTTTTTAAGGTAAGGTCCTGATTTCTGCCTCACATTGGTGCCACATTTTTGTACATCTGGATCAAAAACTCTAAGTATGATACATGACCCATCAAATGTATTATTTTATGGAGAGGGCTCAAACAGCCAGAGAAATTGTTCTATGCATCAAAATGTTGTTTGTCTCACTGGTCAGACTGCCTAGTAGAGGGCCAAAGATGCACTTAAACACCTCCTATGGGAGATAAATTCAAATGCGCATTGAGTCGCTGAAGGCATGTGTGCTCTGGATTTGTTTATTGATACTAAAGAGAAGTAATCATAATCTTTGGGTGAGACAGCCATAGCAAGCACTCTGCCTGGCTTAGAAATCATGGCTACTTCTTCTCATTAACTGAATATGGAACCAGAGACTGTCAGTTCACCAAGTGCCATCTAAATCACTTGTCTTTCTTACAGTAGGTGGCCTGAAGACAACTGCTTCTCTATCAGTAAAGTGAAAATACTAATGCTGCAGGATACATAAAAGACTATGAAGTTGTCAGACAGTGTGGGAGGTGAATTATTGCAGACTGTGAGACAGCTCCATCTCACCAATACCAGAATGATTAGGACAAGAATCCAGCCCTGAGGAGGTATTCTACTATTAATAAATAAAGTGTCTCTTCCATTTGTTTTTGGAATAATAGGATAATAGAAACATAGAACAGTTTGGGTTGGAAGGGACCTTAAAGATCATCTAGTTCCATCCCCCATGCCATGAGCAGGGACACCTCCCACTAGACCAGGTTGTTCAAGGCCTCATCCAACCCGGACTTGAACACATCCAGTGATGGAGCACCCACAACTGCACAGGGCAACCTGTTCCAGTGTCTCACCACCCTCATAGTGAAGAACTTCTCCCTTACATCTAATCTAAATCTTCCCTCTTCCAGTTTGAAGCCATTACCTTTCATCTATCACTTTTACATCACTACAAGCCCTTGAAAAAAGTCCATCCCCAGCTTTCCTGTAGGCTTGTAGAAAGCCAATCTTTCCACAGATGTCCTCAGCTTTTTCCTTATGTTCAGACCATTTTACTTCAATGATTTTCCAGTTTGCTGGAAAATAGTGACTATTGACTCTGTTGGAGTAGCAACAGCATAAAAAACTTGTTAACAAAGAGGAGATGTGAGCTGCAAAATACTAAATCTGTAAAAGGATGCTTCACTTAAAATACTATGTACCACTTCAGGTTTTCTTTAAAGGCTTAGTATGCATCCTACATAGACTTGTGTAAATCAACAGTAGCTCTACTGTTTTCAATAAAGCTATGTTGTTATAATAAAAAAGAGGATTATAGCCACGTCTGCTTCCTCCACGCTATATTGTGTGAGATCCCATCTATTTGCTTTATGAATTATGAATGGAATGGGAATTCTGTTTTTTATTAATACATATTTTACCACAAGTGCTGATTAGGGGGACATATTTTCTGTAATTCCTTTTCTTTTTAAATTGCAATGCAAACAGCTTCTCAGGACCAGTACCCCAAGTTCAGAAAGTGATGATTAAAGAGGTACTCTAAATTCCCCCTTGGGTTCACTGGGCACTAAAATCAGCAAGAGATGCAAAAAATGGTAGTGAAATAAGTCAGAACAGGAATGGTTCAGAAAGGGTAACTGGTGCTCATTTTCAATGTTTTAGTCGTTTTGTTTGGGTTTGGGTTTTTTTTGGGTGGGGGCATGTCGAGGTTTTTTGTGTTATTTATTTATTTATTTATTTGACACAAAGAGAAACATTCAGATACTTTGGGCTGATGAATTATTTCAGAAGAGTCCTTTTCTAAGCTTTCAAGTTATACAAGTATTTCAGAGAGGAGTGCAAGAACAAGTATATAAAGAATAAACAAAATAAGATAATGTAAAGAATATATAAAATATAAAGAAAAATGAATATGTAGACTGACAGTGAAAAGAAGCATGAACAGAGGAAGGTGAATGTAAATATTGATCAGGGACTGAACAATAAAAATTATCCCCATGATTAGACAAAGATGCTGTTGCTCCAGCTCAGAGGACTCAATATGCTATAGTCCATGAAAACTTAAACCATTTACAGTGTCAAAACTGGTCGATCTGATATGCCTCAAACTATCTAAATAATATTTCAAAACATTTTTGTATTAATATAATTTTTAAAGAAAAAAATTATATGATATCCTTGTCAAACAGACTGAAACCCTATAACTAGTTAAGAACAACTCTTTACTCACAGAAGTAGCAGCTGTTGAAAAAATTTAAATCGGTGCTAACTAATGTTCCTTAGTTGTTAGAAAATGCATTATGCTGTTCTACCAGTCTGCATTTTTGGTTTAGGGATACAGTAGTCACAGAAACAAACAAACAAAAAACCCAAGCAACTTCTGAACTATTAAGCTTCTTCAGGGATTTGATTATTTTCTGAGCTGTCAGTTTTATGATGAGAATATCCTTGGGCTTTCTTCACTTTCCAATTTCCTTCCCTCTTTCTCACAAACAAACTTCTCTTTGCTTTCTGAACATGGGCTTGTTTCAAAGGTCTGAGTCTACCACAGAAGTTCTGGAGATGATTGATTCATATTCCCCTTTTTGATTTCCAAATACTTCAGTCTTGAAGTAAGTCTCATATACCTGTAAGTCTCATCAGTACTTACAGGTATTTATATTGCTTAGAAGCTTTGAGCTCCCAAAATAAATGGAAAGACCTTCCTTTAAACATCTGACTATACTGAATTTGAATGAATGGTAAACACACACAGGCAATAATTATGCACTCACGTCCATGTGAGCTTCTCTGCAGGATGTACAGCAAGTTTTAGCTGTGCATTGACAGGCGTGGCCATGGGTGAAATCCACGCTGCTTCAAATTCACTGCTTTTGGTAGTCCAAAGAAGTAAGGTAATGACCACTAAGGTGAGTTGCTCCGTTTTGAAATCAGGTTTTTTTTATTGCAACACAGATATATGAAAAGTGCACAATTTCATTTCTACTAGCTAGATGTGAATGTTAGGGCACCCAAAGACAAGCTGGGGAAAGAGAAGGAAGCAAAAGCAAAGCTATACTTTCTCACAATTTCCCTTTCTCTTCCACCAATAGCTGACCAGCAAGGTTCATCCCATGCAGCCCTGGCAGGAATTACATGCTGCTGATGTAGTCCATGAGAATTTATTATCACTTAGAACTACAGAATAAGTTAAGATGTATAGGGAATAAAACATATATTAAGCAATCATTCTTTCAGCTTTCAACTACCATATTTCTACATTTTGGTTTACTGTACAGAAATATTTGTGAATTCTCCACTAAACAAATAGAGTAAAAATAACAGTTGCAAGAAACTCTGGGCTGATGTATAAACAGATTGTCTGCATACACACAGTAAACCCAATATTCCCAGTTATAAAAATTCTGTAAGCATGTGTTTAAGTCCACTCAACATTTCTTGGAAGTATCAGACCTACTGTAGAGGGATTCATTTAATTAAATGTAAATGCAGATACGTGCACCTGAACTAGTCACCCCAGACTCCCTTTAAATTCAATAGAGAGAAATGAGAGTTTCTAGTGTGTAATTCATCTCGTCCTAAAGTACATGTCTAAAATAGATCAAATGAATTGCACATAAAAGTGCCTATTCTCTCCATTGACTATAAAGGAATACCAGGAAACTAGCCCTGTTGTAGATGTCTACATCACAGATATCCAGGGTGTGATTGATTTTATCTTACTTTAGACATTTAAAGTATATATGCCTACAGTCCCATTATAAGTAAGAGATTAATCCAGCCAACCAAATGAAAGTGTCTGTCTTAGGAGGAGAAGAATGCATTCCCCTAAACTTAAGTAAAATGATTAGCAGCCTTGTACTAAGTTGGAATTGTGCTAAGATAAAGGTATCTTGCCTTCCCCATCCTACCCTGGGAGCAGTTCATGGTTAGCAAAGCAAAACAGCTCAGTCTGCTGCAGACTAGCCCTAGGAGAATTTTTCAGTCAGTTCCCAAAACAATCCATCAAGTTGATCTCAACAGCCTCTACTGCTTCATATTGGCTTTTATCATGGGATTTATTTTTTCTTACAGCCCTCAGGCAAGAACAGCAAAGCTACAGGTCAGCAGACACAGCTTCAGTACAAGATGTGGACTTGAAACATCCATCTCTGGGCAAGGGACCCAATATAGCACAAAAGAAAGACTCACAAAATTCTTCCAGGCAGTTCCAACTCTGTAATGAGATCTTTACTGTATCAGGACCAACAGGCAAAGGTGGGAGAAATCTGAATGCACATCTCCCCACAAGAAATTAATTTCTTCTTCTAAAATTATATTGGAAATGCTTAATCTAGTGTCATATTAATGCATGAACCAAGAAATTGATTCATTGGAGAAGTCAGATGCTTAATTTCAAAGTTTGAGAAGCTAGAAAAGAATTAGTTCTTAAATAAGTATAGTGGATGTCAGCAAAAAATATTTGCTTCCTTTTGACAGCATTTTAACTCCACTTCAATAGCTGATTTAACTTCAATCTGCTGTTATAAAATGTTTCAGCACTTTCCTGGTTTAAAGTATTGGAGTGTCAGTGCTTTGCAATTTATCCAGATTTTTCTGTAACATGCAATTAAAATCCACAGCAATTATAGAAGTGCAACATTTTCTAAAGTTCCTTTAAAAAATGCAAGAGAAATGCATGATTACATGTGCTAGAGGCATGTACAGTAAGATTAATAAGGGTAAAGGCGAAACTATTAGTGACATAATTGATGATAGTAAATCTTCCATTTTTATTGGTAAATGTTTGATGTGTTTTATAAATCAAAGCACTTCTAATCAAAATTGTTTCTCCACACATTTTTGGGAGAACTGAAGAATATAAAATTTGATAGTTCATCTCTTTTAAATATACGTAATCAAATGACAATAAATGCGTTGCCAAAAGAAGATAAATTATATTTCTCAATTTTTATATTAATTTACCACATTTCACCATGTCAATCTATAATGACAGTCAATATTGTCTTAACTTGTTACCCACAGTAAATTTCACAACTGTTCTTTAAGACTACTGCCAATCAAATCATGGTACACCGTTTTTAAGGCTTATATATTGATACATTATTGCTATATCACATAAGTATTAATGTGAAAATAACAAAATAGCTTCACGTGTCATTGAATTATAGTTAAAACAAAGATAGTGTGTGGACATCTTATGCATCTTATTGTCATTTGTTCAACAAATGCAGCCAAAGATTATTATATACTTCACTGTTTCAAATAGGAAATTTTAAGACAGTTATAAATAATCTATATTGATGCTGTTTTTAATTAAAAACAAACAAACAGACAGACAAAAAAAAAACAGGGGAAAAAAGAACTCGGTGATTCACACTTTCTTCCCTGAATTCTTCAGCCAACACTTTACCTATGCAGGAAAGAAAGAACAGGGTAAGGAAAAAACTCCAAAGAAAAAAGATTCATTTTTCTTCCCCTGTTTTACCATCAATTTAATGATATGTGATATTTTTCTTTTTTTTTTTTTAATTCAAATTTGTCTTGCTTATCTTTAGCTATCTGAAAAACCAGGCACCTGACCTAATCAGTGCTGAATAGACAATGATCTCAGAGGGTGATTATCAAAGTCTGGAAACCAACTTATTTGGACACAAATTTAGGAAAGACTAATCCCACCATTAAAGAGTTTACTCAAGATCTTAGGTTCAGTTCCAATAAGTCTGTATTTTCTCATAAAAATGCAGTGCATTTAGACGAACTACTTTCTATATAAAATGGAAAATTTGCTCTGCTCCTAGATAATGAAATGTCCTAAAAATTGTCAACAAGTGTCAATAGACTAGGATATGATTTGAGCCATTTGAAGATATACTATCTCTGCACTGCATTTGACTTATTACTAAGAATTGTTCTTTGAGAGAATTTACATGGGGGTCCTATCATGATTAGAAAGATTCTCTGTAGAAATTTTCTGATACAAATTAGGTTATTTAGTGTCTTCATGAAGCAAATTGAACTGCAGTTGTACTAGTAAGATGCAGTTGTTCTCAGCCCAGCTATGTTCATGAGATGTAAAAGAACATCTCTCTGTTAATGTGGCCTAACTCACAAAAGGCATTTCAAATCCCAAAAATCAGACCACCTTACAATTTCACCTCTACAGAAGGATCACTATCAGAAGGATGTATGAGTAGGAAACTTTCTTCTTCCTGTAAGACAGAAATATAGATTAAAAAAATATTCAAGAAACTGGCCCATTTGTACTTTAAAGAGTATATATTAATAAGTTTCTTCTTTCTGGAGAGCTTCTGAATCAGCTATTTAATTTGTGAAAGCAATTCTTTGCAAAAATGCACCAAGAATTAGGTAAATAGTTGAGATTACAATATAGTTTCCTCTTGTTTTGTAAAATGAAGTTAGGAATGAAAGAGCATTTAAAAACAGTTTTAAAATAATATAAACACAAATGGATAGTGATTTTCCTTTTTGCTAACATGCTTTTAATTTCTATGTGAGATCATTTACAACCAACTTTTCCAAGTGCATGTAAAGAAATGAAGTTTGCAAATTCACAACGTTGACCCAAATACGCTTTAGAGGCAACATCTCTACCTAACCTTTATTTTACATGAAGCTACTGTTTATCTGAATAAAAGAATGATCATAGAATCATTCAGGTTGGAAAAAGACCCTTGGGATCATCAAGTCCAACTATCAGCCCTACTCTACAAAGATTTTCCCTAAACCATATCCCCCAACACCACATCTAAACAACCCTTAGACACATCCAGAGATGGTGACTCAACCACCTCCCTGGGCAGCCTATACCAGTATCTGACTACTCTTTCTGTGAAAAATTCCTGATGTCCAGTCTAAGCCTACCCTTTGCAGCTTGACACCATTCCCTCTTGTTCTATCGCTAATTACCTGTGAGAAGAGACCAGCACCAACCTCTCTACAATGTCCTTGCAGGTAGTTGTAGAGAGTGATGAGGTCTCCCCTTAGCTTCCTCTTCCTCCGACTAAACAGTTCTAGCTCATTCAGTCACACTTCGTAAGATTTATTCTCCAGGCCCTTCACTTCACAGGTGCTTCTTCACCAAGAATGAAGACTTCTGGTTATAATCTTACAGTCACTAACATAGCGCAATGATTTTAAATTACATCTGTACGTTGCTTCTGAACTGGGTATTTCCTTCACATTCCAGATCAGCAGCTAGTTTTAATAACATGAAATCAGCATTAGAGCAGGCAAATTCAGACTTCTATGCTCTTGCAACATCAAATTAGCCAAAAAAATATTCATTCCTTAACAGTAAGGGATATTGATTAGTGTGTTAGTAGAGTAAATCTTTTTTTTAATAGAAGTCTTTGATGAGGAAAGCATTAATTGAGAAGGACCAATCCACAAAATCCACAAATGACCGGCTAAACTTACCGATCGATATCTCATTGCATTGCCTGACAACAGGAACAAACCTTTATTCTATCAGAGAGGCCACCTTACCATATTTTATTCAACATGTATTTCAAATATTTTGTTTAATGTGAGTGCAATGCAATGAAACATAACAAAGCATCATGAACATGGGTAGTTAAATGTAATTCCATACTGCCCCATCAGAAGTGTGAATTAGGAAGGAGATTCCAGCCTTGTGACCCTGATGAAAGGTGACAGCAACTGTGCTGCTGTTCCAGGAGAAGACCAATACATGTCATCACTTACCTCGGCTGCCTTTGAGACATGCAACCTTAAAGCCCTTCTAGGAAGGACCACATTGCAAAAATATTTGCCCTGTGTCATCCCTGAGCAATGTCAATGACAGGAGAGATAGAGCCCTTGAGGGGGAAGAAAACATACCCTGAAATTTCCCTAAAGTGCATATGTGATCAGAGGCTCAAGTGCACAGATGAAGCTCAAAGGAGAGCTTAACCATCAGCGCTCCTTTACCCATGAGGAAGATGAATAGGTCTTGTCTGTGTGTCCACATAACAATGCAGAGGACAGTTTCCCACTTTAAAAAAGTAACATTGTTGTCTTGACAAGGTTAATAATTTCTGTCTCTTTGGTCAATGATCATAACTGTAAACATCTTCATGTAAGTGCTTCTTTCATTTCTCTGTGTGAAAAAGTCAATGTGTTGTGTAGCTGCATCTCAAAAGAAGAGAGATCTTTAATCAGCTGTCAAGGGTTAGGGCTGGGCTGGCCACTAGACAAGTGACAGGTGCTCTCTATTAACCCCTCTCCCTTCCCAAAAATGGGAGTGGAAGAGAATAAGGGAGAGAATCTTATGGATTATAAAAGAAAATTAAAACACATCTAAAGAAAATAATAACAATAAAATGAAATATATACAAAACCAGTATCAAACCCCAAACCTCCCTGATGGCAATTACATCACCTGTGGAGCAGGCACTGGGGAATTTCCAGACTGGACTCAGCAGCAGTTTGGAACTGGATTCAGGAATGTACGGACTGGGGGCAAAGGCAGAATGGACAGAGTCCTCCTTGGACACCAGCCATTGAAAAAGAGAGCTTGACCCTCATGATTTCTCAACTTTATACTGAATATGACATATATGGAATGGAATACCTCACTGGTCAGGTTTGGGTCACCTGTCCTGTCTGCTCCTCCCCACGTGCAGCCTTTTACTTTCTGCATCCCCAACGTGGTACACAAGATTTAGCAGTGACCTTGTTCTGCACAGGAGCAAGGATAAGCAAGAGCCTTTCTGCGCACACCAATCCTTGGTAGTAACTGCAAACATGGAGCATTATCACTGCTAGAAGCAGACACCGTTTGCAAAAGTATGCCGTCAACTTCAGAAAGTGCATTTACTTAGAAGAGACCTACCTGAAAAGTAAAATCACTGAACAGAATTAGTTCTGTTCTAACTCAGACCAGGACATCAACAAAATATTTCTGTGACTTTCAAAACCTTTCTTACAATTGTGAGCATTTTTATATATTAATGCAGTTGTAAGTTAATTTTGCGATACAATGGAAAGATGAAATAAGTATTGATTCTGTTGTATAAAAAGGAAAAAGTCATTGCAAACTCTATCTTCTAAGCTTTTTTTCCCCTGCCAGCAGTAGGAGACTATACAGAGTATATTTGTTTGGTATAATAAAAATCATGTCACACTGAAGTAGGTCTTTGCATAATAATAATGAATTATTATCATTAGTATTTCTATTCATATTAGTATTCGTATCTACAAATTACAGACAAAAAGGTAAAAATGTATAACATTCCAAAGCTAACCTCAGTCTCGTAAACTTTCATTTTGTAGGACCTACATTTGCTGATTACCTACCTAGTAGAACAAGTCATATACTACTAATAACAAAACCTCAAAGTTACATAGAGTTTCATTACCCACCCCTCAGCATCAGATTCCCATCCCTAAGGAATATTGATGTAGTAGGAAGCATTTAAACTTTGCCTTGCTGAATTTCATTAAGAAAACACATCCCTGAGACTCAGTAGCCTGAGGACGCTCAAGTAGACACAAAACAATTCTCAAATGCTTTAAAACAAAATCTCTTATTCTTTCTCCCTACAAGTAAGCAAGCTGAAAAAATGATTTTTTTTCCTCTGAATTCTAGCCTGATTCTTCCCTGATTACTCAATTCAGTTCTACTAAGATTTCCTTAAGAATTTACCCAGCTACACAAATGGGATGCTCCCAATACAGATAATACCTCGGCAAGATGCTTGAATTAGTTCAGATAAGAACCTAATGTAACCCAGAGCAAGATACACCTTTAGTTCCTTAACATCTTCCCGGTTCTGATGCTGACTGGAAAGCCACAATTTTAAAATCTGTGATTATTTCTTTAAAACTAGTTAAATCTGATTTAGGATAAAATCCCTTAAATTGTCATTATTTAGAAAAAAAAGATCTACATCTCTACATCTATAGAGATGAAGAGTATACATATTGACTGGATGTCATGTACCCTAATATATTAACTGAATTCCCTGGACATATAATATTTCAAGCTGAAAAGCATTACAATACCACTATAATGTTTTACCATGCTTTCTCTTAAATTATTGATATATATTAAGAGCAATTAATCTTCATCTTTAAGTAGCTTTTGTCTGGGAACAATAAAGTAAGATAAAGTTATTATAAGAATACACTCCAGATTTTAAGACTATCACATTTAATCTATAAACCAGGTTACTCTGAAAGCCTGTAATTTTTCTGACCTGATGTTTACTGTGTGCAATACATATTCTGGTATAACTGCTCTCAATTCAGGTAAATCTACTAAGTCAAACAGCCTAAGAGTAAGAGTCTGCCTGCTACATTTCCATTTCAATCTGCAGTACACTGGCTTAACTATTCTATATTTGAATCATATTTAGCCATGCTAAATGTTTATGGATAAAGATAATTTTTCATAATGTGTATACAATATCTTGAAACATATATGTGATCACATCATGTGTGATCATTATGATTATTTATTTGCATTATCATAAAACCCAGTACTCTAGTTCTGGGCGATCTGCTTACTAAGACATAGATTTCCGCCAAAACTTACAAAAGGTGCAGAAAGATGGAGAGTACATAGAAACCAGTATACAGTACAGAGGAAACCATTGGCACCTTGATAATACCCAGTGGTTTTGGTACTCAACATGGAAAGGGGAGCTTTAAGAGAGTTACAGGGAGCATAGTGCTATGTATCTGCAGATGTTTTACTTCTGATTGTTCATTTTCACTTTCAGTGTCCTGGCACATTAGAGAAAGAATCTTCTAGTGCTTTCCAGAAGTAACACTCTTCAGTGAGGAGAGATTGATCATGGTTAACGAAATTACCTTTGAACTCAAATGCATATTTGTGTATAAGTTAAATAAAATTATTGAAAATCTATGCATAGACTTGTTTTATCTCTCTTTCTTTCAGTTTCACATTTTGGAAAGCTCTTGGAAATGTCCACAGGAGTGATAAGACTGTGAAATGAAAAAAGGTGACTGTGCTATGTTTTCTGACTCTTATTTGACATTAAATCAAGTATTTATATGCTACAATGAAATTTTTTTATACCTTTTCCTGTAGTTTAATTACCTAATTATTCATTTACTTCAAATATATAATTAAGGACGTTGCCCTGCAACCAGCTGAATCTTGTAAAAGTTTTGGAACTAGACTTCAAGTAGTTTAATGTCTCTAGAAGTTGTTTGGTCACAAAGTAATGTCTTCTACTATCTGGGTCAATTCACACCAAGATGAAAATACTTGCACCATTGTCATTTATCAGTTGAGGAAGAAATGCATCACATAAAATGTAGCATTTCCTAGAGGAAAACAGGTGTAAATCAGTTAAAATGTTTGTCTGGAAACTGGCAGTTTATCACCTAGGTGATGATCCCTTTACGTTTCTACTTTGTAGTGTGAAACATAAAACAATTTCAGATGACAGGATGACAAAATACCATTTTTTCCTCTGCTGAAATCTTTAACCTCTCAGAGATTTTGATTCAGACATATTTTACATTTGAGATGAACATCAAGAAATCCCAAATCTCAGCAGTGAGGCATTAAATAGCTGCATGTGTTTGGCAGCGGCACTTTGCCACTATGTCACATACTGTGGAGGATTCTCCCTCTGCAAAGGAAAAAGCAGCAAAACAGTTCAGAGATGTGGAACAGCTTGCACCCTGTGAAGGGGCACTTATCATGGAAACAGTGTGATTTTCAACCCCAATCTGTTAATTGTGCTCATGCAACTTTCTGGGAGGCTCCACTAGCATGCCGCTTAGATGTACAAAACTGCTGCTGATCTCAACAACAGTGTCCACACTCTCTCTGTGCTCTTCAAGGGAAGATTGGATCAAATGCATAAACCGGGACAAATGGATACAGTTCTGCTGACTTCAGGGTGCTTTGCAGCTGAGGATCTGAGCTAATCTGTAAAATACATCCATCTCTTTGCAAACTTTTTTTTTTGGCTGAGTGTCTCATTTTATGCTAAGAAGTTCTTGCCTAGAATGTGCTGTGTTTGGTCTTTTTTTCTTCTTTTTTTAAGCATGCTGTTCAATTCCAGACAAGATTTTCAAAACCAGTACTAACTACAGCATAATCTATTGTACTTTTTTAACAGAGAGCCAGTTAATGATTCCTAGTCATTCTTAAATACTTGGCATATCTTTGACAAGCACTGAGCAGTAAGAGACAGAGTATGAATCCAAATTCTATCCTGTCATTAGGTGTGGACTTTAATAAATCTGTTCTGCTTCAAGCTTCTGAATGGTATTTCCTGCTAAAATGCTTTAGACCAGCTGCATTCTATTAGCTCTCAGTATATTCTGAATTATTTTTCTCTGCAAATAAAAAAAAAATACCTGACTAAAAATATTGATTGTTTCTTTTGGCCAATGAGTATGCTCAACTGGGTCTAATCATTGGCTTGGATGACACTGATAGAGCATTACCATTGTAGCCTTCATCTTGCTTTTTGCCCTTACAATTGTCTTAATTAAAATTAATGGTAACTGCAAGAAAGATAAAGAGCATAAGAATAATTTTGGAAGGAAGAAACATGCATTAATTCATCTCTTCATGAAGGACATTATCTGGCAAAGCAGCATCTGTCTCTTCATGAGCCAATATTTATTCAATTTTATGTTCTGATTAATTTAGCGGTATCTAGAGCTCAGTGATTTTTTAATTGATGTTGTAAGAAAAGTTTGCATGTGTATAAATGAAACCATATGACTCAGCCCAGATTTTGTCTTCCAAAGTTAGTAAAATTGGTATGTGAATTGCATGAAGCAGTTTCTCAGAAATACAAGTTAACAGATTTATCTATAACTCATTTAGATGATGGGAGGACAAGTCAGCATTGTGTCATTAGTTGTGGTCAGGGTAGCATGACTTAGATCAACAGAGTACATTAGTAATGCCATTTAAGATCTTATATACTTCAGTGCTTGTCTTTTCTGCATCCTCAATTAAGCTTACAAGGTGGGATTTATCCCACTCATTTGTGCACAGCTAAGAATTAGTGTCTAGACTAAACCATTCATCAAAAAAACCTTCATGCAATAAATTTCTTCAGAAATCCATTTTAGGATATGAGGATTCATGTCCCAAAGTCACCTATTTTCATCCACTGGCTAATAAGGGTGCCTGGCAAAGTAGCTACCATCTACAAAACTGTAATCTAGCAAAAGTTAGACGAGATGAATCCAACTTGTGAGTTCCTTTAATGGTAGTCTTTATATAGCTAAAAAAATAATTTAAAAAAAATCAACAGCAAAACCTTACAGAGAGCTTGTCAATTCGCTTGGAAAGATGGGACCAAGAAAGCAATTATCAGATGACTGAACATAAATACTGAGCAGAATGAAATGAAAGTAGCAGATCCTGTCACTTCGCACTTTTTGCTGCACAAACCATCACTCTGAGAGTCATGAGTATTAAAAAGAAAAATAAGCATTAAAGGAAAATTCAGGAATTTCCTTCCTCTTCAAAATAATATTATGGTTTCAGCTCATGAATAAGGGCTACCTGAGTATAGATATGTTAGAGAAAGTATCCAATGTATTCTTGGATTAGACTGGGAACAGACTGGACAACAAGTCTCTGCTGTGTGTTTTTAAACAACTGAGTCTAATGCTGTCCGTATATGTAACTGGGACAATGTGGCACAATCAGAAGCGACAAGAATAAAAATACAGAAAGGAGCATGAAAAAAATTCAAGACTTCTTTTTTTTCATGGTGTGTGAATAGATCTCTGTGACCTCTATTAAAGCTCATGTGAATTCTAGTTTATCAACATTATGAGGGAGAATGCCAATCTCATTCTTGAAGTGCAAGTATAATGGAAACTACACTTGATATTTTCTTCACTATATTCCACTACCAAAGGTAGGATTCGTTAGAAATGATTACTACAGAAAGACCAGTTTTAAATTATCCAGAATGATGAATGAATATTAAGATAGTAGGCAATCAGGTAATCCCAAACCTACATCCTTCTTTCAACTCTTACAGGCCTTTAAGACACTTGCCAGGTTGCTGGCTCAAATGTGGATGACTGGCACGGTAAAGATGCATATAAGTAGTGCCTTTTTCCCCAAAAAGTCTGACAAAACACGCCTGGTGATTACTTCCGCTGAAAAATTCAGACAATCAAATCACTTACTATTTACATACCTTCTCATGGATTTAAATTTCATAGAATTATAGAATCATTCAGGTTGGAAAAGACCTCTAGGATCACCCAGTCCAACCTTCTCTGAACATCTCCCTAACCCCTAGACCATATCTTGAGGCACACTCTTTCAGTGAAGAACTTCTTCCTGATATCCAATCTAAATCTCCCCTGGAGCAACTTGAGGCCATTACCTCTTGTCCTGTCATTAGTTACCTGGGAGAACAGACCAGCACCAGCCTCACTACAGCCTCCTTTTAGGTAGTTCTAGAGAGCAATGAAGTCTCTCCTCAGCCTCCTCTTCTCCAGACTAAACAATCCCAGTTTCCTCATATGGCATATTCTCCAGATCCCTCATCAGCTTTGTTGCCCTTCTCTGGACACATTCCAGCACCTCAATGTCCTTCTTGTACTGTGGTGCCCAAAACTGGACACAGTACTCAAGGTGCAGTCTTACAAGTGCCAAGTACAAGGGCATAATCACCTCCCTGCTCCTGCTGGTCACACCGTTTCTGATACAGGCCAGGATGCCGTTGGCCTCCTTGGCCACCTGGGCACACTGCTGGCTCATGTTCAGCCGGCTGTCCACCAGCACCCCCAGGTCCTTTTCCACCAGGCAGCTTTCCAGCCACTCCTCCCCAAGCCTGTAGTGTTGCTGAGGATTGTTATGACCGAAGTGCATGACCCGGCACTTGGCTTTGTTAAACCTCATACAATTGGCCTCAGCCCATCGATCCAGCCTGTCCAGATCTCTTTGCAGAGCCTTCCTACCCTCAAGCAGATGGACACTCCCACTTAATTTTGTGTCATCTGCAAATTTACTGAGGGAGCACTCAATCCCCTCAGCCAAGTCATCGATAAAGATATTAAACAAGACTGGTCCCATAACTGAGCCCTAGGGGGTGTCCTAGCTTTAGATGCCAAATTTCTTGCCATTGTTCCAGATGTTTTTTGTTTTTCTGATCATCAGAATGAAAGGTTTGTTTTATGAAGACATCCTTCAAATAAAGTTTGGCCAAAATACCATTGTGACATCCACCAACAATGAGAAGTGATTCATCTTTTCTCTGTTTCCTAGCCAAGCAAGAAATTCATTCATTATTTCCTCCAAATAAGATATTCCCTTGTAGTATAAGTTTTTAAAGTCCTCTTTATCTTTATTAAAATGTCACACTGGCTGACAAAGTTTTGTCATTGAATTCCAGCAGTACCAATATTAAACAAGTCCTACAAAGTTCTCTGGTGTAAACAACATTTGTACAGTACCTGAAACGTAGTAGGTGATGTCTTAGCTGAATACTTAAGGATACCAGCTTGTAGCCACTACTTAGAGCTGTCACACTCTTAAATTGACAGGGAAATCAGATGTGGTTATGCTAAGTGACTGATTTTCCACATTGGTTATTTCCTTGCATTCCTAGAGTTAACACAGGTGATGGCTGCTGAAGCGCACATTATATCCAGGTTGTATGACATTACTCTTACATAAATCTTCTTAGGCTTAGGCAGTAACATGCAGGAGGGTGTAGTTACAAATAAGTCTGTGACTGTTCTTGGGTTGATGAGAGCATTCAAATTCAGGATAAAACTTTGGAAGGAGACCTATAATTACAAGATGAAGACCAGCAGAATCCTATCATGGATAAAGAAATTCTCTATACAGCTGTGTATACCAGTAGTGTGTACTATGGCATATACTCCACCAGCTGACCAGGATAAAACTTTGCCCAAGTCCCATTCCAGAAGCCTCTAAATCTTGCCCTGCACAGCTGGGAACACTTAATGAGTGATATTTGGAGTCTCCCTGATCCTACAGTCCTTCTTAGTGAGTTCCATTTTATAGGTGAGGCCATCTGATCCAATAATTACTTTTTCCAGTAAGTACTTTAAAATTTTAACATTATTTATATGAAAGGCTATTTCATTCATTGGTTAAAAGATGTCAACTTGTCTTTTAACTGCTTTAGAGCAAGTCTGAAAGGTACTCTTTCAGGAATACTAAGATTTCTTTGCAGAAGTCGATTAGATTTGACTGGTGGAATTGCTACAGACTATGGAAAAAAACAGTGGGGAAAAAAAATCTCTTTTCAGTGGCACTTTAGTCTGTCTATTGAGGCCTTTCATCAATATTTAAAGGTACGGTGACATTCAAACACAACAAACTGTACTGATTGCACTGCAAGTTATATTACAACTCCAACACTTTTGTTAGTATCAGTGTTCAACACACCACAGATTACCTGCAAAATAAATAATGAAGTTTGAATAGCTGAGATCTAACCATCTTTTCAGTCCTTCATATTTAAAAAATCTATCCATATATGCTATAAATTGAACCCTTCTTCCTTGATTATAAAATATATATTCAATCCAATAAGAGATACTAAAATAAAGCAAAATAAGTGATTTCTACCAAAATCTTTAATCTGAACATCTGACACAGAAAGAATAGAAAGTTCTGGAAAAATCCTCCATAGAGTACCCATTCTTTTAGATTTATTTTAGTCCATCATGTTTAAGTTAGTGACGTATTTTTCAGGATGGATGGTAGGTACAATTTCAGTGCAGCAGCATTATAATGTTTGTTATTATTATTGAAGTACATTCTAATATGTTTTGTTTATCACTGGGAAAAAGCATTTTGACTTCACCTTTCTGATTCTTTCCCATGACAATAAGATATTGACCATATTCACATGTTTACAAGTTAACAGTGAGTATTTCATAGCAAAGAAATGGAGAGGGTGAAGTTAAAGGACTGGGGGAAGATTTAAGTGCAAAATGGGGTGAGGGAAAGGAAAACACATTGGTTTATGATGTCTTTAATAAAAAATAGAAATATTCACACTGACATGCATACAAAGCATTTGCAATTCTAGATTCAAATGTATATAATTGCTGCAGTATATTCAGGACGTGTGTTACGTGATAAACAGAACTGGAATGATTCTCACATATTGTGAGAAAAGGTTTTCCTCCGCGTACTATTGTCTTTGTAAAAACATTCACAGCTACATGGTCTAAAGTCCAAGATCCCCTGATGCACCCTAAAAAATCCTATCTTACTCTCATTATCTTGTGACTAAGTCTGCCAACCATTTTCTCCAAGTCATCCCATCTGCCCAAAATCTACCACTGATCACCAGTTTAGCTTTCACAATTTAGGGTAAAAATAGAATTATTTTTCATTGCCTTCTGCCCAAGCCTCTGGCAGTCACATCAACAGTCCCATCTGTTCTTTTTCCAGCTTAATCCCACACAGATCTCTGATTTCAGGATTTGCAATTTGAAGGGACGATATGTGATATGCATAACCAATGCATTTACTCCATCCAATCTACTTGTGTGGCAACTCACCTTCTTTTTCTCATACGTGGACACATATGTGCATATGTATATATAGGGACTTTTCATTCTAAATATACCTTTTCTTAAATGAAAAAAACACTTATGCACTGAGAAACGTTCAGCCAATCATACCTTTGGCTTTACAGAGTATTGCTATCGTGATGAATTTGCTTTAGAGCAGGGATGTCAGAACTGTTCAATCAGCAGGCCTGGTAACACATGCTGTAGATTTTCATAGCTGGGCTGGAGGCCGCAAAATCTGCCTGTCTGTACATATGTCTTAAATTTGTCATTTTGCATTGTGTCTCGTTGTTCTAATATTAAGAAGCAAAGACAGTTGCGCCATCACTGAGGAAATGGAGCTTGCATTAGGAGCTATATTTTTTTGCTTTTCACAAATGAGAACTCAGAGAAAGAACAAGCAAATAATAATTAAAAAAAAAACATTTGGCCTGAAAGTTTTGTAGGATGTTTCTGGGACCACAGCAGAGTTTAGTACCTATAGAAAATAAAAGTCTTCTACTGTTCCAAAATAGATCCAGTAAGTAGAATCCTGAAAGTTTAATTTACTCGCTTTTTCACACCATAGAGAGAAAAACCAGCAAAGAATATGGCACATAAAAATACATATCAGACTAGTCTCTGAGCCAAAATCTGGGGTACTGTGATGTAATGTTTATATCACTATAAGCCTCTACAGTGATGTGAGGATATCACACTCACAATAACTCAGAATAACTGAAACCTGGTAAATATTTCAGTTTAGGTATGGTTTAAGATTAGGTCTTTAGGCTATTCCTTGGACTCATCAGCCACCAATACTTCATAATACAGCACAACAGGAAGTGGCATTTTCTGTTCATACCTGCTGAATATGAATATGCCACACAAAGTGTCTGTTGCCTTACAGACTGGTCGCTGGTTATTTCTGTGGCATTAAGCATGAGAATGCAAAGATGTAAGAACTGACTTCTGGAAATATCCTAAACATTTTTAATAAACATCTTAAAAGTAAAGAGAAAATTATAACAGACAGAATGTCACTCTGTATATAAACACTTTACAAACGTTTTATAAAACAAAAAAGTCTCACATGATTATGACCTATAAGTTTACTTCTGCATGTGTGGAATAAAAAATGCATATACTTCTACATATACATGATAAACACCCCCAATAAGTGGTACCTCTAAATCAGGGGTCCTCAAACTTTTTAAACAGGGGGGCGGTTCACTGTCCCTCAGACACTGTCGGGGGCCGGACTATAGTTTGAAAAAAAATGAACGAATTCCTATGCACACTGCACATATTTTATTTGTAGTAGTGCACAAAAAAACAGGAAAAAGAATGCCGTATCTGGCCCGCGGGCTGTAGTTTGAGGACCCCTGCTCTAAATTCAGCCAGTGATGTTAGATACAGAGTAAACTACAGATGTCCTGACAGTCTATAATGCTTTCCCAAAGTTTTACTCATGTGGTTGGAAGGATGCTAGATTCCCCCAAGATATGCTTGGAAGGCAGAAAATTTAAATACTACCTGCTGGATCAGATGCCTTTTGCTATTATATATGTAGGATTTTCCTTTTTAGTACATTCTGTGGGGTTTTTGGGAAAGATGTTTTTGAGTTAGAAATATTTCATCGCTGGTGCATTTCTGCTCTTTGAAATTCTTCCAATTCTGATGTAAACTCTGAGGAGCAACGAAGTTTCACATCACAGACAAAGCCTGGAACACAAGTAACATATGGACACATTATTTATACCTGCTTCTGGAGATGCACTGGTTACTCCTCTTGAGAGTCAAGTCTGTTTAAAGCATAATAGATGTTTAGGTCTTCTGAATAGATGAACACTTACATGAGCATTTCCAAGGCAACACTAGCTCCGAAACAAACCATTGTTATTTTGGATCATGATCCAAGCATTCCTATCAAATAATATTCTCATTAAATATTGTGGCTTTAGGACAGTATTTCAGGAAATAAGAACATTAAAGTTTAGAGGGTTTAATTCTTGTTATAAATTGCATAATAATGTAGCCATAACTTCTGGCACTACTTAAGAAATCTGTGTTCAATTTCCAGCTCTTTTATGGACTTAATGTAATAGGCTGCCAAAAAAAAGACACAAAAATAAATAAACAAAAAAACCTAGAAACAAAATCAAAGACCTGTAAAACCAAGACAACTTACACTGTTCTGATTTGTAAAGCCTTCAAAGATTTACAAGAAAGAGTGACAGAACAGAGAGGTTCTTAGAGAAGTGAGAGAACAATCTTATTTTTTATTTAATAAAAATTACTCTTACATTTTACAACTTGCTCATACACTATCTACTTTAATTTCTCTTCCCTGTGGGACATTCTCTGCATATACACATTTTTGTATGGTCACAAACCCTCTCCTCTCTTCAAGAATTTACTTATTAAACTACATCACAAAATAAACACTGTCTTCAATAAAAATGGACCTTCACCAACAGACCTTTTTTTACATTGCTCTGGAAATCCCATAGCTATTTGATAGATCATATATTTCTTTTGGTATTACATCTCCTATTTCCATGAAACCGAAACATGGAATAAATTTAGGCACCAAGAAATCCTAATTTAAGTGAAATTGGCATATTAATGCGTGGTTCTTCTCTATATTCAGTAGGCTTCTGAATGTCACTTCAGAAAAAGGTATCCCAGGCCCTAGAGATAAGAAAGAGGGTCTGGAGGAAGGAAGACTCTCACTTGGTTGATGAGGATCATGTTAGAGATCATTTAGGCACACTGGACACCCACAAATCCATGGGCCCTGATGGTGTCCACTCATGAGTGCTGAGGGAACTGGTTAATGTTGTTGCTATGCCACTCTTCATCATTTTTGAAAGATCAAGGAGAATGGGAGAGATGCCTGAGGGCTGGAGAAATGCCAATGTTACTCCAGTCTTCAAAAAGGGCAAGGAGGACTGTGATTCTATTCTTGCTGGTGCACGTGTCCAGTTCACTAAAAGAACACATTTATTCAACTGGATTTCACTGCACTGCAATTAGTGTGACATTTATTTTCAGCTTTTTACTTCTTTGTCACAGCTGAAAAAAGCCTTCACCACCTATATGACATGAAAAGCTACAGTATGTGATAATTATATCCCTTTTGAGTACATAAGATAAACAAGGAAAAACTGTAGTGCAAAGTGTATTTACATTAAAGCAAACTGTCCTCAGAAAAACGGACTCTTTCAATGGGAGAAGATGGTGGAGCTGCACCAAAACCAAAAGAGTTAGTCTGATTCAGAGCAACTGGGAATTATCTCAGGGAGATGGACTGACACAGGCAAGGTCTGGAAGAACTTGCAAGACATGTCCAACAGCACTAAGAGTTGGAGGGTTGAAAATAAAAAAGCTTTGTGACTCACATTCACAAAGCTAAATGGAAAACTTTTCTTCCTTTACCTCTAGGGCACAGGAGCATTTCCTGACAGAGGTTTGTAAACAGTCCCAATGTACACAGACAATGCAATACCGTGAAATATCTACTGTTATTTTTTCTGCTTCCCTTCTCACTTTGTTCTTGTCTAGAGGCAAAATTCATTGCATGATACGGTGAGAAAGCTTAGAAATTTTATTAAAAACTAAGAAAAGAAAAAGAACACAGTTTGAAAAAGAAAAGGGGCGAAACAGCCACTTCAGTAAAATAAATCCCAGACTAGTTACACTTACTAGCATCTGCACGTGTATGGGGGCAATGGGAACATGGGGACCACTACTGTGTTCCTGTCACACTGCCATAATCAAGCAGTTTTATCAAGTGAGGGTCAGTCTTGAAACTAACAAAATTAGAGTGTGTAATATGTTTACAGGTCACAGCAAGAACACTTTCATTTACCAGGACATGAGAATAGAGCTATGAGGTGTCTTTGACAAGGAATTGCCATTTCTTTGTAGGAGTTGGTCCTTTGCCAACGTTTCCTCTAAGTACATCTTTCTTTCAGGCTGCAGGAGGAATTGTCACTTGTCCAAAACAACATACTTAAAGTGTAATACGCCAAGTGCCTCAAGTGGCCAAGTAAGCCAAAACATGCATTTAGAAGACTGGCTATTCACATAAGCAAGGTTATTTCTGCTAATCAGGAGGCTTACTAATGGGCTAGTTCATTAAAATAATGCCTGGATTTGTACTTCCATTTTCCAAAATTACTACATTTCTATTCCAGAATAAAATAGCCTAAACATCTTTTGTTTTTGTTTGCTTTCTTTATCAACAATTCCGTGGGCAGCTCAGCTGGCACGTAGATGAGCTAAAGGTTTAGACTAGCATTAAGGCAGATATGGAAATCCTATTTGGATTGCAGAATAGCACTGCCTGGCATGCCGAGGCACTCATTATGGGCTAAGGACTAGAATGTACACGGACCTGGTTTAAAGTCACTGCCAACTCCTGGTGGGGAAAGGCAAAACAGCCTAGACCAAGTTTAAATGTTCTTGCTGATGCACAAAGCTTCTCACTGGAAGTGGCTCAATTTACTGTATCTTATTGTCTCATTTAAAGGTTGGATCAAGCTGTTCTGTGGGCTCACTGTCCTTCAGCTTAGGTACCCTTCAGCAGATTTCAACCCTGTGAATTTCAACACATAACCCATGTCCTGTTCAGAAAAGGGCAACTGGGTTTATATGAATTACTTACATGGGAAGGGAGTTCAGCAACACTCTTCTGATGATCTTAAAATAATTGGGAATCTGAAATCATTTTCAAACTTCAGGATCAATTTCATAAACTCTTATTCAGGGGAAACTTCAGCTAGGTGGGTTCACAGCTAACAACATCTCAGTTTCAGCACTGATCCAAGTAATTGCATGTACATAATAAACGTTTATAATAAAAACACAGAAGCTATTTTTAAGCTACATCCAACCCTCCTCCAGAGAAATCAGGGGGCACTGAACTCAAAGAGATAAGACTTAGCTCAAGCAGATCCTTCTTAGCACCAGTACAGGGAATACTTAGGTTTGGCACCTTCTTCCAGAAAACAGATGTCAAAATACATGTGAGAACTTAACTTGGGATTATCAAGTTTTTTAATACTCTAAGAAAGTGACAGCAGTCTCAAAGTATTTCCTCTGACAATAAATTGGCACACTCGTAGCCACAAGTTAATGACATTTTCTGTTTGCTTAGGCACTGTAAGTTCAACAGGAGGACAACCCAGACAGACCCTTCTCTTTTGCTAGCACTCTCAGATGAGTTATTGTCATGTCTAATATTGTTCTGTTAAAGCTGCACAGTTAATAGCTTATAGGAGCTGGCACTCACCCAGTTTGAAGAGAGATTGTTTTACATTGTTGTGAACACTTATTGAGCATAATGGTGGCACTTTTTTTTTTTTTTGGTTAGCTGTTTTTGTTGCTATCTTTTCATTACAGCACTCAAGTTGAGGAAAATGCCAGTATTTCATAAAAAAAAAAATCCCAGTAAGTAAAAAAGATCTATCTCAGTTTAGGAATATTGTGTTTCTCTAAATCAACAGACTCCAAAATAAGTAAAGAAAACAGAGTTAAACAGAAAAAGTAACATTCAGTAACTGCACTTCCAGAGAACTGTTTGCTGCTGTATACTGATGCTATTTCTGTGTTTTGTTGAATGACCAAATTTACTCACTGCAAACCCAGAATCTCGGTGTTCCATAAGGTTAAAAAAAAGGAACAAAAAAACCACCACCACCACCAACCCAGAGCTGCTATCATTTTGCTTATTCCTTTTTAGAACATAGCATTTCAATTGAGTAGACATCACTGAGATCTATGCATGGCTATGAAAAGACAGTCCTTTGAGTCCAGTCACTTTTGGAGACGAAAAAAAAAGGAAAGAGGAGTTAGAAACATTTATCAGGAATAGTGCAGACACATTCTCTTGGCTAAGTTATGCTCATTTTAAAGATTGCTCTTTGGTTTATTATGCATTCATGTTTTGGTGCACTTGCAACTTTATTTTGAAACAGTCATCCAGCCTGCAACTACTTATGTAGAGAGAAAAGACAAAAGAGAAAACTAGTGCAAACTTTTAAAAAATATCATCAGACTGTTTTAACTACAGTCCATCAATTCCAATTATGTTTACAAAATTTTAGTTATTTTTAAAGAGTGCTTCATCAAATGCATAACTAGTTCTTTAATACACTTAAAATTTTGCCATTTGGGTTAAATCTCCTTCAGAAAACATCCTCTGGCTAGAAATGAAGAAAAAAAAATTGTAGTAAAACTCATTTATTATAAGGAGCAAGCACAGGTGTCAAAAAGACGTGTGAAACAGAACATGGAAGTTCCTTCTAAGAATTCCCATACTATCTATCCATCTTTTACCAGGCTCATAACTATGGAAATCAGAGCCACTGTGTACTGCTTAGCTACAAGAATGTATTGTTCTTAGATGCAGCTTTTGCTAGAGTCCTTAAACTTAGAACATAGCCTTTGCTACAGCACTGGAAATGGGCCTCTTTCACATTCATTGCTCCGAGGCTTATGATCCCTTTTTCATCTGCAATGAGTTTTACTGCCCATCATCTTTCAATCTGGTGGTCTTATCCCCCATTGTTCTCCTCTCTGAGCATTAAGAAACTTGCTGGCTTGAAGGCATTACTCCCACCAGGCATCGTCCCCTGTGTCACTCACATAAAGACAGAAGCCAGAATGTGGGATTTCCTTATTCTTAAAGTATTTAGCTTATTCTTAATGCTTTTTTTGTTAAGTCATAGCTTTTGTCTTGTTTGTTCCTTATTTTCACCAGTTTCATAATCTGATGAGCCAGTCATTTGTGTCATGGCTTAGCACTGTAGACGTAAACTTCTAATGTGGCGCTGTTGGACATTTACTAATAATCTAAGCACTATATATCCTATCCCATGACCTTCTCCAACTGTAGCAGTCACAAAGAATTACAAGGCAGTGAAGCTTAGCACTCCTTTCCAACATTGGTTGTCTTTGGTCAAGTTAAGCTTTTCCGAATCCCCTGGTATTACATCCCTTCAAACAGTTTCTGAAATTTCTTTTTAACTTCACATACTTCTCTGAGGTGCTGAGACACCTCCTTCTCTTAACCCTTGCTTTCCCACAGTTTCTGGATTTTGCCTTCTATCCTCACAACCTTTCCCAGTGCCTCAGAATTCAGTGTCAATGCTAAGTCAGAGTGAATCTCATTTGTCTGCTTTCCTGAACTCATGATATGAGAACTGCTAGGCAGTTATATCTAAAACATCCCTTGCTTTCATAAAAACTTTCCAGACTTTTGTTCTGACAAAGAGAGTAACAACATAGGAAGTTTTGTTTATTATCATTTACAAGTTCATCAGTGTTTTGAATATAGAAAAAAACCATATTAACTATCACAAAAAGGGAATAATGGTTTCAAATCTTACACATAGCAAATTTCTAAAAAAATATATGCCAGGCCTTACACCTAAAAGCAACATGCTTCCTACTGAAAGAGTGAAAAGAACAAATATTTCAATATTTCATCAATGCTAGGCTAAATAAAGAGGAGCAAGGTCTCTGGTGTAGTTTGCAGATGAAAGCTCTCCAGATTACCTTACTTAAATTAACTGTCTTGGTTCCTTATGTGAGCCCTTCAGGAATCATTCCCAACCTAATATATGAGTCCAAAAGCAGGACTTCTCTCAGGGAGACAGCCTCACTGTTACCTAAAAAGAGGACTTAGATGATTAGCTTAAGTGGATTATTATCTTTTCTGTGGTGAAAATTAGGAGAGATGAATTACTGCCTATAACTGCTGTGAAGAATTTATCCTAAGAGCACATCAACCCTGTGGCTTTCTAGTCTGCTAAAAAAAGTGTCTTTTAGATGTTCTTGAATGTATTCATTAGGACCATAGACATTTTTCTAAGGTATCATTGCTCTCTACCTTTGGGAGAGGCTGGGCTGGTGGCCCAGGCTAGGTATGCCCTCACTGTTAGAATTAAGGGCAGTGGGATGCTCCATGAAAGCCAGTCTATAGACCACAAGCCTTGGAGGAGTTTTTCCTTGAATTTTAAACTGCTTGTTTGACATTTCCTTTTGTTAACTCTTTTCCACTTTTAATGGCGTTGCTTCTGTAAAGTGGTAAATAACGAGCCATCAGGGTTCTCTTCCTGAAATTTTTGTTTTCAATACGTTCATTGCTCTATATATTCAGTATAAACTGGGGTCTTCTAGATGGTGTTAACCCTCATGAAGCTGTTCTGAAATCAGTCAGAGGGAAGGATTCTGGTCTAGCCAGATCACGGAATTCGTCCTTCTAGCATTTCTACCTATAGTTAGCATGCATTAGTGTAATAGCTAAAGAAGCACAGTAATGTTAAACATCTTGCCTAAAGATCTATCTGTGCTTCATAGATGACTAAGACACTGGGGATATTTATAAATCTACCTGGTGAATAAACTCTATTTAAAAAACCAAGAACAACAACAACTTCTCTTGTAGATTAGAGAGAATATAATTAAGGAGTCTCAGGGGTCCAACAGGTTTCTTTCTGAGAAAAAAAGAACACAATATCTTGCAAAATACTTTTGCCTAGAGTAGCTTGACACATTATGCTATTTTCCTGTGAGTAATATGTTGTCATTTAAAAATAAGAGGATAACCCTACTGACTTAATACAAAGCTTTTAAAATTTTAATGAGTATGAAAAACTTTTCTTCATAAGTGGTCCCAAATTAATGTGAAATAAATCTTGGTGCATGTACCATGAACAGAAAAAAAAGCAGGCAGACCGACAGAAAAACTAAAACACAGCTGTATTTTCCTTGCTGCTGCTAGAATTCTCTGCACTTTTAGCTAGTGCCAGATAGACTATGACAAGATAATTCTCCAAGAAAAGAAGAAAACCCAATAAAAAAAATTTAATGTGAAATTTAAAATTTTGCTAGAGGCTATATTTGATAATAAATCAATAAATGTTGGCATTTTCATCATAGTTTGCACTTTAAATGACTGTAAAAACTAAGGGCTAAGATACATCTGAATTAAATTAAATAGAGATTTGTACAAGTGATGCAGCAATAGCTTGAAACACCAATAATCAGATTAAATCAATGAAATATAAGTGATCACCACATGCTTTACATTCCACAGAAATTCTAAAAAATTACATTCATTTATTGTATTTAATTAGATATATAATCATACTAGTGAGCAAAGAGTCTTTCATGTACATGTCCTGGTTTGGTCAGGACAGGGTTAATTTCCAGCAGGAGCTGGGAGGGAGCCACAGCCCAGCTATTCCATACCATCCTGATGTCATGCCCCCAGCTCGGTTCACTCAGTATTCCTTGTTTTGTACCTTGCTTTTCTCACTGTTATTGTTGTTCTGATTGTTTCTTGTGCATTATTGTATTAAATTCTCCTCATCTCAATGCCAGGGTCGGTGCTTTCCCTTTTTCCCTTCCTGCTGGGGGGGGGGGGGGGGGGGGGAGGGTGTGTTTCCCCTCTCTGCCGCCGGGGGGGGGGGGGGGGGGGGGGGGGACAGCGGCACATGGTGCTCAGGCCCCAGCAGGGTCCGAACCACCACAGTACAGAAATATTTAATTTTAATTCTATTCTCCAGTGTTATACTTTAAATATTCAGTATCATGCTAAGATAAAATTAGCACCTCATAACCACATTATAAAACCAGCTACGTTATCAGAAATATAAAACGCTTATTGTTCCAAGACAAAAAACACAGGAAGAGTAGTTGAGCAACTGTTTGTTCTTTTTCAGATACTTTGAGAAATGTCATATAGAGTTGGTCAAAATGTTTTGTTTTCGCCAAACAAGTTTATCAGAGCTTTGCAAGTCAGTAAGACCACCTCAAAATATCAGCTAAATGTTTAGTATAACCTTTATTATGTTCGCAAAAAAACCCAAACAAACAAAACAAAAACAACCCTTCAGAATTGCTTGAAGGTTTCAGATGAACATCTCAGAAATGACAATGCTTAGATTATTTGTTCATTATTTGCAGTTTGTTGAATGATTCTGGAAGAAAAAATCTTGTCTTTTTATACATTTTTGAACCAAATCTGATTTCAGCATGTTCTGAAGTACATATTTTCTTGACAAATAAGCCTTCTTTATAGACAGACAAAGACAAAACAGAATCACATCAGTACAATAAGTCATAAGGACAACTCTGAAGTCTGCTATCCAGTTGAGCAGTTAAGTACACAGAAAAAGTGCTTACAGAGTCAATCCTTAATTGTATGCTAAAGCAAAACAATATTTCTCTGTTTTCTGAAGCCTGAGACAAGCAACTAGCTATTTAAAATTGCCATGACTGAGACATCATGGTATATAAAAAGAGCTGAAAATGGTTCTGAATAAGCAATGGATTTAAGATTTTTGGACTTCATAAAGTAAGTTTAGCAATGTAGATTGACAGAAAGAAACACAATTTAGAGAGATAGTACAGAGGTAGAGTCCTCAAAGGTGATGTTCAGAAAACTACAGGAAAAGAATACAATCACTCTTTGTCTTTTCACAGTTCATTTCAGATGTACATATGTGCATTTGTATCAAAATATTGTAAGAAAATGATGTGTTTATTTTCTTAAAAAAACATAACTAATCATTCCTGAAAAGCACCTTTTTCACTTCTTCAGAGAGTTTAAGACAGAAGAATTAACAAATACTATGTCATAAGCACCTTAACTTCATTTTTTTTTAAATCATTTTAACCAAGGCTGGATTCTTAAAACAACTGGGTCATTAGGAACTTTGTATTTATTTATATTTGCATCCTGATTAGAAACCTTAATTTTTTTTCCTTTTCTCAATATTATGGCATTACCCAGTAGTAAAACCATTACTATTTGCCTGGGAACTGCATTGCGCAGCATGCTCTTCAGTAGGTTTGAAGTATACTTATTTTCCTTAACTTGTCTGGAAGGTTACCATTTTTTATTTCTCCTGACAATCTGATGGCAGTGGAAATAAAACCAGAATTAACTCCCTTTTTCAGTCCCACGCAAATTGCTTATCCACTAACTGAATGATTAATTACCATTTCACGCTACTGCTAGCCACTTGTGTCCGTGGACATTCTTCATAGCACTGGGAACAACTGTTGGGTTTTTTTCCTCTTTTCAACATTCTCATTTCATTTCTAGCTTTTCTAAACAAAACAAAGCACAAATTTATAAAGGATTAAAAAAAAAAGAAAAAAAAAGAAGGAAGAAAAAACCCCTCACAGGGTTAAATTATTCTTACAGGGTTAAACAACAATCCTAAATTTTTTATTTACCCGACTTGTGTAAGTGAAAGAAAGGTGTGGTGTTATCCACTTCCTCAAAGTGCTTGGGAAGAGCTGCAGTGACAACCTTGTAGTTCCTGTCTGTGCAATATTTGGGACCTGTTGGGGAAACTAAGAAAGAGGCTTATTGAATTTTAATGTTGAACTAATGTTACATTTGTAGTTGGCTGCATTAGATGGGTGACTGCAAGTTGAGAGGAGAAAGAAAAATGGCTTCCCTTTTTTACCAATGAGTTCAAATGTTCATCCTGTCCTTTCTGTGAACCCACTATTTATGGCAAACTCTTTTAACCTATATATAATTCATGAAGAAATCCGTACAGAATAGCATTACAGATAGATGATTGTGTGACAGATTTTTATACTCAAGAAAGCTTCGAGTTTCCTATGTTCATGTTACAGTCAATCCAAAACAAGCCTCATAATATCTCGAAGAAATCAAGTATAAGCAACAAATGTGAATTGCCAAATTATTTTACTTAACTAGCCTCAAATTTCTATGTAAAAACACATAACCCTCAACCAACACTTTGCTTTCTTGATTTTTTTACAGTATAACTGGTGTTTACTGTGGTTGTTCTTAGGTACCCTGTGATTGCCTTTACTGAACAATGTGGTATTAAAGCAGTTCAAAAGCTCACAGCAAAAATTTGTATATTACCTTCTACAGTTACACTTCAATATTTTAATTCTCTTCTTCTTTAGAGAAATATGGAAGAGATGAAATATATTTGTTCACATTAATTAAATATTGGTCTTTACAGAGTGTGACAACAAAATTCACCTACTTTTTCTTTGTCCTGTTCTTTTGTCACTCTATACCAGCCAATACCTTATTTGCTTAATAACATATGAATAATAATGCACATTTTATACCACATTTAATATGAAATACAGCTGAATTGATCCAAGACATATCCCCCTGTACTGTTTCATTACAACATCCCTCATCTATTTTTCAATCCGTATGATAGTGCTCATCCCCATACAAAATTGAATTAACTGTCTTAATAAAGGGAAAGCAAAGAAGAATTATTATTACTAATAGTGCAGCTAATCATCTGAGAAGGAGGTATTCTCAGTGTAAATAAATTAAAATTTAAAAAATAATGAGTTCCACTAATGGATTTTATCCCTGTCAATTAGTAGTATTCTAGAAAAATCTGTAATAAAGAAAAAATATCTTTGCCTATGGTCCATATAAATATCCCTACATATTATAATAATACCCCAGGGAAACAAGTTCTGAAACCAAAGACAAAATGTTGCTGGTAATCAAGGCAAACTTGCCATTTTATTCATGCATTGTAGGACTTTTAAACCACAAATAACTCCATGAGAAATAGAAGTGATGACCATTCACCTTATCAGCAGGTCATAATTACCTTACATGACATAGGTTTTAGCCTCATTTTTAGAAACTCTTACCCAACAGCAATTTTATTACTTTGGTGCTTTTACTGCCTTTAAAATCATATACATATTGTTTTTCTCTCTCTTTCACTCTCCATGTCTTATTAGCTATCAAATAAAAATATTACACCGTATGTTACCTCATGTCTATGGTTATAATCTTTTCAATAAAAATACAGGTAATTTATTCATTTTACAGTTGCTATTTTTTGGAAAGTAATTCCATGCACAAATTAAGTAGACAAAGTTCATAAACAGAAATAATGTTCCTTGTTTCCCTGTTGGAAGATGTGTTTTAGCATTTTGTTTGCAATATCAATAGCAAAGCTCATAACAGCAAAAAAAAATTAATAGCTCATTGTCTGTTTTATATGCTGATATTTAATTAAAGAGTGTATAGCTTCAAATGCACATTATATTTTTTACATGTATTACTCATATTAATGAATATCATTTGATAGGCATCCAGAGGAGTCATTTTACGAGGATTATCCATTAAATAAATAAAGACCTAGATTTGCAGCCTGCATGACATGCAGATTAAGATAGTGCAGTAGCTTCATGAATAAAAATATGCAAATAGTCATCACCAGAGTTGGAACCATCCACAGAAGTTTCTCTAATAAATCAACTTCTACAAAGCTAGAAGGGAAGTTATGAGTATGATGGAAAGAAAGCATTTGTTAGATCAAGGCCAAGCACTCAGCCAAGCTCAGAGTCATTGTATTTTTGAGAACACATAAAAAATTATGAAGATGGTGAAATATGAACAGAAACAGAAAGAAATACCTTTACCTGTAGCCGGTATTATCTAAGCCAATTCTGGAAACCATTAAAGTCTTCCTTTGAGTTAACCTTCATGAAGGAGGATTAACACACCCAGAACATTTAACTAGATATGCCATTGTTGACAGATCAGGACCATACCTGATGTTTGATACTAGCACCTTCCCATATATTTCCATTGGCTTGTTCCCCTCAAGTAATTCTCTGAGACATTCACAGAGTTATTTTAGTAATACTTGTATATCTGTCAGTGATGTTCAATGGAAGGACACATGCACATGAAAAAAAAAACCAAACCCAAACCTATGCCTTTTTCATTAGTCAGAAGGCATGGAATAAAAGAAGTTTCATAGATTTTAGTCCTAAAACCAAATGTGATAGCCATCTATTCTTACTTGTATGATCCATGGGACTGAATTTCCCATAATGATTCCTACATGTTGTGCATGAGAGAAATACAATTTAGTTTAATATGCTAGAGAAATGAATATAATAATATCTGTGTACCCTATGAATAGAAAGAGCCTTCATAAGCATTACCTTAATGGACCTACTAAATACTGTATTTAATATTTGGATGACAATGAAAAAAGGAATTGATAAGCTCTGTAGAGCAAACTTTGTCAGCTTGATTACGGTATCTTAAGAAAGAATAAAGTCTTGCTATTTTGTTTTTAAATGCATATGAATAACTAGATCATAAGTATACCAAATTCTATTACTAGGTAAAAAAGCTCCAGACTTATTTTTTGTGTGTAGAAATTTAAAAGCATGATACAAATACAGGTATTTGAGAGAAGAATTAAACTAAAAGTTGATTTTCATTTGTTGCTTAACCAGTTAAGGTGTTAGATGCTTTCATTTGTTAAAAATATTCTGTTAAAAAGGTGGAAAAAAAAATTTTAAAAAACAGTTGAGAGGTATTTTCATGATTTTTTTTCAAGAAAAATGTTAACTAGAATGAAAACCTTGTATAAGAAACATAATTTTTTTCAAAATTTGATTCCTTTCAAAACCAATTTTATCTCCTTTTTTAGAGGATATAAAATCTATTTAAAATCAAGCTTTAAAGAAACATTAAGCACATTATAAACAGGTTACTTGAATAATACATTTTTCTTTATATTGCATTATCTGAATCTGCTTTAGAAAGGATTAGCAGCTCCTCACATCTTAGAGGCTGCAGAATCAATTGAGTCACTTAGGAACAAGAGATATTTCCATATCCCAGCTTTAAACTAGTGTTCAGATTCCACTTTCCGGAGTACATTAAAAATGTACAGACAGATAGCTAAGCAGGTAACAGCAGGTGAACTCCTGGCCCCATTACAGTCAATGGGAGGTCTGTCATGATATCAAAGGCACCAGGATTTCACCCTCTAACTCTTCGTTCTCATCCATCAGAAAAGCACTTTCACCCACCAAACTTAATGACAAAGCAACTAAAAGTTTTAAACAATTTTGAAGTCCACACTGCAAACTTAAATTTCACATTGGTTTGAGACGTATTGGCAGCTTTCAAAGTGTGGATTATCAGTCAGCCTCCTGCAGTTGACAAAGCAAATCAGAGCAAGTAAATTTGAATGTGTGAATAAAATACATGTTAAAAAAATGTAGTAACAACTAGTAAGATGCCAAGAAAATTTCTGTATTTAAATTAGACATCTGTGCCCTATTTTTAAATATTCATCACTGTAAGTGATTCAGCATGTTCCCCACTCCTGTCAGAGTACACATATTTTAAAAACCTTTTAGCTTTAACACCTTCATTACCATATGAATCCATTGCTACAAAATTTTCTACCCTTAAACCTATTCACAACTACAGATTTCATCACCAGCTTAACAGAGTCAAGATGTCTCCTGAGGTTGGTAGCTTTGGCCAGTACATTACAATGAAAACAGAAACGGCAAATAAGGTTTGTTTTTCAGAGCTTATGTAAGAAAATAAGTGCTGTTTTTAAAATGAAATATAAGAAATTATGTCGCTCAAACACATTATCAAGTAGGGGTTACAGGTTGCCTTATCCATATATCTCTGTTATTATCCGTATATCCATGATTCATAACCACTGCCTAAGATGAGAGTACAATTAACCTGGATTAGGCAAAAATAGAAAATCATTCCTGCATAGGGCATAAAAACCAAAGAGCTTGCAGAGTATCCTGAAAACACAGAGATTAGAGTAGAAGAAATACAACCTCTTTATTTCTGAGGCACTTGGATAGAGGTACACCTAGAATAAATGGATAGGTGGATAAAACTCTGACTGACATTCATTGCCCTGTTTTATGTGAGAGGTTACATGAGGTGATCATAATAGTTCTTTCTGGTCTTGCAATCCATTAATTTATATGTTATCTGAAATGAAGGGAGAAAAAAATGAGTGTATTGCAATAAGTTTGATGAATATCCAAACCCAAAAGCTAACCCAAAATTGATACACGTTACATTTTAGAACAAAGTGCGAGATCCAAATGCCTGTGGGTTAATTAAACTGACTGTCAAAGAATGATGACATTATTTAGGATAGCAGAGAAATTGCATCTAGTACATCCAAAGTTCTACAATAAAGCAGGGAACTAAACTAGATTTTAAAAAACCCTTCTGGTTAGACTTGGTGAATAGAAAAGGGCACAATCCCAAATTATACTTCTGCCTGAAAATGAAGTAGTGAGTGAATTAGCAAGAAATTCTCTTGCTTTCATGAAGCCACAATAGCAGAAAATATCTGTTATCAATAAGCTGGCTGCAAGAGTGTAAACAAGGGAACATATCAGGAAAATCTAGGACAATACACTTGCCAAAGAAAGATCAGCAAACAGATATTTAATGAATGTGTCACAAGTCCAGCAAAGAATCTGCACATTCTTTTGATAATATACTTTACATATATGGCATACTAATAAGTCTGATATTATACCTTCTGTTAAATTAGCAAGTTATCATGATACTTGTCACCATCTAGGACTGACTAAATCCTGCATTGAATCTCAAGGATTGCTAGGCACCAGGAAGAATCTATCCATTGAGTTAGCTTAATTTTTGTTCTGAAAGACTTGGAGGACAAAGTGAAATGAAAGGATTAAGACGAGAAACAGACACACTTTGATAGACAGATTTCACTACAAAACCCTTATTAAACACCAAAACCAATGAATATATGGATTTTCTTTTTGTTGATTTAAAGAAGGTGATCAGTGTTTGTTTTGTCTGCATTTTTGGAAGAATGTTTGTATTTAGCCTCCCCTTCTTAGATTCACTTAGTTGTTCCAGAAATAGCTAATGTTTATATCCCTGAAGATTTCTAGGCTTTGCTTAAATCACTGAGCATAGGCAATTAAAGAGGCTAATTGTACTGCTGAAAACAATAATTAGGCTTTATCTTCTGTCTTTGCTTTTTGTTTCTAGTTTTGGTCCTTTCATAGTGTAACTAGAGGTGAAAGTCAAAGCAGTCAGGCTGTGAATCACAGAAAATCATTTTAATGTTTACCTAATAAGACATATTCCTTTTTATCAGCTTCTTGATTTGAACAGAGGCCATATGATTTCCGTATCTCATCATTAAAGTCTCATAATTTACACAAGGGGGAAAAATGAAACTATGGCAAGGTTCTCAACAATTTGACAATGAACATGATTAACTTTGGTCAGTATGTGAAATACTTAAGAAAATGGTGCCAGCAGCAGGGCAGGGAAAGATAAAGTGCTCAATGAGTTATAGCTTTGGTACTTAACACATGTATATCATGAGCCACAGACCAGATGTTGAGCAAAAACATTTTTTAGCAGCAGCTAAAAGAGACTATTGCTCTACAGATGAGACTGCCCTGAAACAATACTCACTGTCTATAAATATATATTCTTAAACCACATGTTTTCTCATGTAGTATAGTTCATTTTCAGTCTTAAAGCACAATATTTTTCTCTTAGAGCATTATCCTCTAGGACAGTCCTGAAGTTTAGAAATGGATAGATGGAAATCACACCAGGTTATACAGACTAATTTCAATTTATTGATGCTAATAGAAGCTTAAACATGCTTACATGTAAGAATCTAAATTTAAGTGTTTCATTTGAAGCGTAAACCTATAAGAGATGTATATCCATGGCAAAAATTTACGTAACCATAATATCTTTCTAGAGAACTAGAAATGTGTCATAATGCTAGATCATAGGGTATTATAATCTATTCTTGTTTCTTTTGTACTCAAAGTCTCCCCATCAGATAATTAGCATATGGCCTCGAAAGAGTTTAACAGTAATAGGAAGGATGACTGTATCTTCTTAATTTCATCTACTCTTGTTTTAAAGTGCACATTTTATTTATTTACTGATGTTAGAGAATGCTAGTTCAGTATTTCTTTTCTATGTATCTCCACACAGCTGTTAGAAGACTCAAATACACCTGTCAGCTAACAACCAAACTCCATGTGAACTGAACATGCTTGCTGATGAAAGTCTGTAATTTTTTACCAGTCCAGAAACTAATTTGGGCCAATCATGAAAATGGATTGAAATAAGAATATTATTTCACTGCACCTCACAGTGAGAAAAGAATTTAGCCTGCTAGTTTAAAAAGTTTCTGATGGAAGATCTTTTGAAAAACTGATACTGACTAAAGGTCTGAGCTAATTCTCTTCCCACTACAAATTTCAAATGTACCATTTCTAGATTCATGCCATTCTTCTTTGTTTGTTTCTTGGGTTTTTTTTTCTGATGTTCTAACTTCCATGTAGCAACTCTACATAAATCTCACAATGATCTTTCCAATCAGTAAAACCACTATAATTTGTATTAGTTACAGAAGAAAATTTTAGCTGGACTGACTGAGATGTATACAGCAGAGAAAAAATACTTTTCAAACACTTCTTACTTTACAAACACCATTGATTCAATATTCATAAAGAATGGATATATTTTTTGGTGAAGTAGACCTTCAAAGACCTTGTGAGAGAAGAGAAAATTATCTCTTTCATCAAACTGATCTCATCTTTCTTCCTCTAAATTATAGAAATGTATACATTTAAACTTGCCTATATTAAAATGCTAGCTAGCAGTTTCCACTTCTAAATTTTCCTTTGTTTCTCACTTTGCAAACACTTAGCATTTTACATCCCAAACATTCTAGTTTTTAAATTTGTGACTAATGTCCATCTAAAGCACAGGCACAGTCTCAATGCACATTGGAGAGGCTGGATCCTGGAAAGTCAGTAGATGATGGGCTTACACACAATAGCTAGCCCTTGTTAATTTGCCCTTGAACCCCTAGTTTCCTTCTTGCCTACAATGCTTCATCAATCTCACATTGCATTTATATCTGTTTATCTCACAAGCCACCAGGCACAAGAAGTTTAGTGGACCTTCAAAGTGCAGTGAAAAGATTTTTAAGCAGTTACATTTTGAAACCGATTTGCAAATAACTCCCCAAGTCACATGACCACATGATTAAAGTCACTCTTCGAGAATGAAGCTTAAAGAAGCATATTTTTTTCTGAGCTGGGAAAGGATGTACTGTTCATAGTCACAATATCAGGCACACATCATTGAAACAGTGAGATTATAAACTCCATTGTGAAAGCCTCTGATTCTTTTTGCTCCCAGTAAAAACACTGGTCAAATACATAAAGCCTTGCTTTAGACAAGGCTTCAAAAATTTAGAACACATCCAATGGACAATACAAGAAGGGACTATCAACAGATACCTTCTGCAGTTCACCCATGGAGAACCTGCAATCAAGTCTTCCCTTTTCTTATTATTAATGCCAAAATATCTTTTACATTCATAGGATTCACACAGCTTTAAACATCTTGGCACAGTAAGATATTTTGTTACTTTCTTCCATTATAGATTAAATTGCCTTCACAGCAGAACAATGCGAACCTGCAGCATCCATCTTATACATGCTCAATTTTGTCATGCTTGCATTAAATTAGAAGGTGAAAACATAGCTAACAAGCAGACAGAGAATGTTGTGGAATACCATGAGTATTTTGTTTAGATTTACTCTTGCCCATAATGCTTAATTCTGATTTCCAGACCCTTTTCCTTTTTTCCTCTGCTCTTTTTTTCCTGAGATGACAAAGGAAACTCAGGTGAACACATATGAATGGACTGCACTCCATCTATCTTCTTTTAATTAAATCAGGAGCTGTGGAGCAGGGGTAGAGCAGCATGCTCCAGCCTGCAGCCTGAGAAACAAAAGAAGTAACTTGTATAGTACAGAGGTAGACTTAATGGGCAAAAGCATTCCCGCATGTAGCAATCTGTGCTCCCTACAATGTTACTCATCATTCTGTC
>VZZY01008402.1:0-12736 GCA_013400335.1 Eurystomus gularis
GGGTGGGGGGGACCTTGTGGGTGTTTTGTTAGGTTGGAATTTGTTTTTTTAAGGTTCATATGTCTAGTTTTCTATATTAGGGAGCTGGTTGAAGTGTGGAAATGGAGATATGGGAGGAAAAGGGAGAGACTGGGCTGTGATGAAGTCCTTCCTCCATTTTGGGTGGCTGTAGGGCTGGGAAACTTGACAGCTACTGGGAGCACAAGGGTTATTTTAGGTCCACAAGCTTAAAGAAAGCTACTGAGTGAACACATGAGATTTGTTGCATTTATTCTATTTTTTTCCTACTCTAAGCAGATTTGGGTTAAGACAGTGTTTGTTCCTGATTTTGCAGAAAACCTAGGCTGACTTTGTCAGCTTTTTCACGAAGATGGTAAGGCCTGTCTGTGACCAAGTGTAGCAAATCTGAAATGGCAGTAACCTGTGTCACTGGGAGATTTGAGACATTTGCTTTCTCTGCATGTTTTTGGTTGCAAAGTTGGGGTTAACAATACTCTACACTGATTCTTCTGACACTCACATCACAAAGAAGAATAGGTTGCTGAGATCCTTTTACTCTTAAAAAAACCTCCCACAAAACTCTCACTGTTTTACACATAAATATCTCTGAATGGTGCTTACCTACAACATTTTAACAAGTTTCACTCACCTATCACTCAAATAGTTAAATATTAAATCAACCCAAGCTTTCTCCTAAAAAACTTCACTCTTCATAAAGTTTCCACTGAAGATTTTTCATTGCTTTGGATCTCCTCCTTGCACTGCTAGGGAAGGTACCTCTGTCATCCCTGTCCTGGCACAGATCAGGAGTCACCTGCCAGCACAAGTTAGTCAATAACTTGCCTTTCTAGGTAGGAGTAAGGGCAAGTGGTTCTGAGTGCTGGAGCAGAGGGAGTTGGTGTTCTTGCATGTAAAGCTAGAAAACTGTCTGCTCCTGCACCAGGATAAAATTTGAGTCAGCTCTGGTGCTTTGGTAATGGTTCACAAGGTTGTTGTGAACTTACTATATTTCTGTTGCACATGAAGAGCATTCTTTTTTTGCATGGAGAGCAGGAGAAAAAGTAGTTTAGAGAACTGATGGTGAAGCCTTCTCATGTTCGGGAAGTACTTTCTCTGCCAAGAAAGGGTAATCTTTACAGAAGGAAAATAAATATAAGTAACTGTCTTTGTAACAGGTTTCTGAAGGTAAAGCTCTGTTTCTTATCTCAGCATGATGAGTCAAGCTGAGCCCTGCAGAAGGGACAGAGAGCAAGAGGGCAATGCTTGAAGCTGACCTTCCAAAGCCCTGCCACAGTCAAGCTAATCCTACTGGGCCTCTGCAAGGCATGACTGATGGCAGCCTGGCTGTATGTCCTTCTGCCACTTCAGCCCTGCTCTTGTAACTGAAGGTGGCCTTAGAAAGTGTGTTGGCTGATGAAGGAAAGATCATTTAGCAGGCATTACAGAGGAGGTGCTTTATCTGCTACCTGGGCTGGAGCTGTCTGGGGCAAGAAGTGAGGTTTCATTCTCTGCTGCTATCAGTTCCGCATTATGCAGCATCACAGAATGGTAGGGGTTGGAAGGCCCTCTAGAGATCGTTTAGTCCAACCCACCTGCTAAAGCAGGTTTGTCTAGATCAGGTTGCAAAAGAACCTGTCCAGGTGGGTTTTGAGAGTCTCCAGAGAAGGCAACTCCACAACCTCGCTGGGGCAGCCTGCTCCAGTGCTCCTTCACTGTCATTATTGGCTTTGTGGAGTGTAAAGGGGGAGTATGTGGGGGCCAAAGCCGGGAGCTGATGGTTCAAAAACCACCCCAGAGGCTGTCTTTAGCTTATGTATCTCTTCTGGGCAGTACCCCTGGCTGCCTGCTGTCATTCACCAGGACTTTGATGGTCGTTTTCAGTAACACTTCTCATTCCCTTAGGTCTCTCCTGACTCCACATCCCGGTCACTTCTCAGCCTGTGACCCTTGAGCTTTTTGTCTTTTTTTTTTGGAGTCTTGAATTTTCTATGGAGAAGACAAAGATCTTTTGGCCTGGTGAATTCACAGCTTGTGTTGTTGCCATCATGTTGGCCTGTGCTTTCCGCAAGCACTAAATTCACTTTAAAAAAGACAAAGAAATTTTATGAGAAAAGCCAATCCTTTCATAGGTATGCCAATATACAGAAACGGTTATTTCACATCTGGGATCTGTCTATATGGAAAGCATACATAATTTTATGACTCACCAACTTCAAGAGGTGCCCAAGAATGCTGAAAATAGGACCATAAATTTGTAGGAGATAAAATATTTTCATAGAAAAAGAAAATTCCAACAAAATAAGCAAGATCTGGGGTGTTCTGGCATCTATTAGAAAAAGACATTAAAAACCCCCATTTTATGACAGTGTATAAGAAGGCTGAAAAATTCCCAACTTCCAGTAAAAGATAAAAGATTAAAAATACATTTCTCCTCATTTTGTAGAAAACTGCTCTGTTAAATCTAAAATTTAAATTGTAGTGTTTGATTATCAGTGCTCACCAAGAGGATTATAGAACAGTCATTAAATCTTATTACAAAGCAAAGTGCAGAAAGTAATTGCTCATATTTGTAAGTAGCTTAGAATTGATTAAAAATGCATAAAGAAAAACTGCAAAATTTTCTGCAGGCTCAAGACTGCTAACCCCTCTGGGTAAACACACATCGGCTCATCCCTCCAGTAACCTTCTCTATTTCCTCCCAGTGTGGCAAGAGGAGGATTTCTCCCTGTTTTAAGGGTAATGACACTGTACACATGATCATTTCAGTTGCTGTGAGCTGTAGGAGATAGTGAAGGCCTGCATTCATGTTAAAGTTAGGAAGCTTTAGGAGGAGTTTAATTTAAGCTGTTCCTCAGGCTAAGCCTTTCCTTCCCCACCCCCATCCTTCACCGAAGGCTGCTTTAAGGCTGCATTTTCAAAGCGATGTATAGGGAATTAAATGCTCTGGTTCCATGGATGTTAATGTGATTTTGTGAGCAAATATCCTCTGCTCCAGCACCGCACTGAAGCTGTGCTCCACTGTGAGGCTTTCTATATTCCTTTCACGCAAAGGAACTGTGCCAAAGCAAGGTAACTTTAGAAGTGTATTAACTCTGGGTAAGTTACAGGGATGTGGGACTTATTGCTGTTTGTTTGGGCTGGTGACAGAGGCAGACTTTCACTGCAGAGGCTGAGCAGGAGATAGGGCAGGGTGAGTGCCCTCCTAGCTATATAATGATGTGCTCCCAGCAAGTCAGCCTTTGCCTAAGCTGTGGCAAATTCAGTGCATAAAAAGCAAAGGAGTAGTCTGATCCTGTGCAGTCTGGGTTTCAGCATGCAATTTGTTATTTTTAACTTCGCATTTAAGCTATTCACACATCTCTTCCAGCAGTGGTCAGAATATTCCTGAGATGCTGCATTGTGTCGTGGTTCCCTTTCCTCTTGAATTCACTTTTTTCACTCCACAAGAATGGTAGGTGGTGTTTAGGATGAGATGGAGGTTTTTCTTACTTTCTGCTTTTTTCATTCTTTTCCCTCTGACAGAAATTGTACAGACCTCTTTTTTTGTTTGTTTCACTTTGGCCCCAAACTTTTCAGGGAGAGAGCAGGGGCAGTGCACGGGAAGAGAATGGATGTACCTTTTCCGTCATCACTCTCTTACAACCTGGTGGCTAGACACAGACAGAGCCGGGACTGGTGCTTTTAACCTCTGGGAATGAGGCAGAGAGAGGCACGGGCTTGAACATGGTGTGCAACCCCACAAGGCAACCTGCAGTGCGGTTTCTCTAGGTTCAACTTTTTGACCACATTTCCCAGAGCCAAGGCAGTTTTGTTATTCACTGCTGTGCCATTTTTGCAGGTGTGGTAAGGAGGGCATGTTTGTTTTCTAATTACCAGTCCCATATTAATAAATTTCGTAAAATCATGGAACGGTTAGAGTTGGAGGGGACCCCATATTGATAAATTTTGTAGAATCACAGAATGGTTAGAATTGGAGGGTACCTTAAAAATCATGTAGTTCCAACCCCCCTGCCATGGGCAGGGACACCTTCCACTAAAACAGGTTGCTCAGAGCCCCATCCAGCCTGGCCTTAAAAGCTTCCAGAGATGGGGCTTCCACAGCTTCTCTGGGCCAGGGTCTCACCACTCTCAGAGTGAAGAACTTCCTCCTTACATCTAATCTAAATCTCCTCTCTCCCAGTTTGAAGCCATTACCCCTTGTCCTATCGCTACAAGCCCTCGTAAAAAGTCCCCCCCAAGTGTAACCTCTCCCCACATAAGATCTTGAGAGCATGCACTCAGCAGACCTCAAATGCTGCTGCCTCCTGGAGGGTCTCTCAGCAAGAAGCAAATAAAGGAGCATGTATGTTTTGACCAGATCACAAAAGCTCACAGTTGGGAAGTCTCACTCATGCCCTGGCAGTATGTCAGAGTGTGTCTAGGGGAAAACAATCCAAATTTACAACATTCCATCTTATTTTTCTGTCTCAACTCTGACAATCATGTGAGAAGAGAACTGGACGGATTACGAAAGATCTTGCTGTTCTGTATTAATTTAGAACATCTATAAGGGCTTTTGAATAATCTTTATTTGTAACTAGGAGAAAAATGCACATTTTGTCAACTTACCTTCAGCTCAATGCATAGGACTAGACCTGGGTACCTGTCTTTCAAATTAAAACAAATTTAAGAACTAAAGGACTACATAATGAGTTGAGAATACATGTCTCAGAGTTTACTATTGATTTACTGTCCTAACATTGCTGAGAATTACCGACTGCATAATCTATAGAACCAAATGATTTCTTTGCGAGGTTGCTGCTATCTCTGAAGGTTTTAGCTAAAGCTAAAGGTTTTAGCTAAGCTTGAGAACTGGTATTTTTTTCTCAAAGTCACATAAGAATCTTAGTTTTCTTTCTGTAGCAAGAAAGTTTCTTGCTTCAAGGAGCATGGAGAAAAGCTCACAGATGTGAATGTCAGGTAGCAGTAAGAATGTAAGGACCAGGTAGCTGGGCATGGAGATGACCTTGGTACTGGTCATGCTCTCACCCAGCAGGTGCTGTTCTGCAGGGTCTGAGCATAGCCGGCAGACCCAGGGGGTGATGACATCCATCAACAGCCCTGGACAGGGCAAAGGGGTGAGCCATCCAGGGGGCCCAGGAACTAAATGAGATGGGGCTGGAGATAAGGCCATGACATGGAGCCAAGGGGTCCACCTAGGGGACAGGGCCAAAGACAGGTACAGGGGACAGGCTACAGTGTATGTCTGAGGGGTCCATCCAGAATATGAGCTATAACAGGGTAAGACTGAGGTCCATTTGGAAGCAGGGCCAGAGGCAAGACTGGGGAGCTGCTATGGTGTAGCTGAGGCACTGGTTCATGGCACCTGGCTGAGCTGAACCTGGGCCCATAAGTGGTAGTGGGGGTCCTAAATGAAGTTGGTCAGGGACATTAAGGACTATTAGTGCATTTAGGTGTCTGACTGAACCTACCAAAGGCAACAACAATTAGAATATAAACTGAATAGAAAGGTGGTATTTTGAACTCATTATTTTTAAGCAAGTTTCATTGGTGGGGAAAAGATAAGGTTATTTCCTGAACCACAGTGTGTTGAAGAACATAGGCTGCACCAGAAAAGGCTCACTGTATGCTTTGGTTGCATAGGCTTTGCCTTTTTTGTATACTGTATGCTTCAGTATTGGTGAGTACTGAAACCAGGTTACTGTGGTAGACAAGCCTTTAGTCTGACCCCGTGTGTCACAGAATCATAGAATCATAGAATGTTTCAGGTTGGAAGGGACCTCCAAAGGTCATCTAGTCCAACCTCCCTATACAAGTAGGGACATCTACTTAGGTCAGGTTGCTCAGAGTGTCCATTCATACATTCTTATGTCCCCTTGGGGGAATATTTACAAGTGACTTGAAAAGAGTAAATGCATTAAAATACAGGAAAAATCATCCACTGAATTTCCTTTGCAGACTATTTACACTAAGCAGTGACAGAATCAGTGACTTTCTACTGAACTTTCACCACCCTGCTCTGCGAGAGACACTCCAAGTCCCCTAGGAAGAATGGGAAGCAGAGCTCAGCCCACAGAGCTCTTCTGCCCCTGAGGCCTGGGGGTTCAAATGTCCTTTGACAAGACATCTGCATGATCCAATCTGTTTCCCATGCTTGTGTCATTGTAGTAGCAACTGGGCACTGCAGGAATTTGCTGTTCTTTGGCGAGACTACATGAGTGAAGCAAGCCAGTAATGTGGACAGAACTGTGGACTCTGATCTCACTCATCCAGCTTGATGTTTGCTGTTGATTACATACACTTATGTATGCACCTATGTAAAGTACACACACTCTGGTCTCCCCAGACACACAGGCCTCTGTAACCATGGTCTGACTCCACTTGCTGGCACTTAGACCACCACGCACACATGAACATACAGTAGACAATCCTTCACCTGGGAAAACAGTCAGAAAAGGAGTTTAATAAGAAGATGGAACAGATTGCCCTGATCAGGGGCAGGGTATGGCCATGCAAGCATACTGATCAGAAGCCACTTTACACATGAATGACCATTTTATCAACTTATCCCTCTGATTTCCCACAATTATTCCACCTTAAACCTCATTGATCCCTTCCTTTCCTCTCCTTTGATTTCTCCCCTAAGCTCCCCGTCCCGTGTAATAGCAAGATGCTCTTCCCTTGCATTACATAATATGTTCCATATCCTTCTTAAAGGTAAACACATCTTCATGGGTGTCACCTCTGAGACCGTGGGGATGATAGCTCTCTTGTTATAGGTCAGGCCAAGTCATGGCAGGGGGCTCTGTTGGCTCTGGTAAAGCTACTTGGGCTCCCTCTGTCCGTGGTGCTCTTTTTGGTTTATAGAGAGGAGCCTTTAATCACATAACCTAATTCCACGGAGACTCTTTTCTTCTATATCCTCCTTCTCCCCTTGCAAAGGCTTGAAGTAATTATTCTTGTCCTGAAAAGAAAAAAATGTGTCTCTGTTTTTCTAGATCATCAATGTTGAAGATGATGTGGTATGTTTAAATCAGCAGCAGACCACTGTGTAATTGGAATGAATGGGTAATTTCAGTTACATTCAGTGTTAATATATTTCCCTTTTCTTGGATAACAACAACAGCAGTTTTGCTTATCCTGTTACTGGGGAGATTGTATCCAGTGGTGATGCCATTCGATGCATTGGTGTTGCCTAAAGGATAGACCAGATCCCTTTTCTTTGTTTATTTTCCAGTGAGAGCCTGTTGACTCTCAACAGCCTGTTGAGCCAAGCTATGAGGAAGCTGTTGTTGACCTTAATCATGGAATAATGACTCTATTCTCAGGTTTGAGCACTAGGTCAAGATATCAATAATCTTCAACTCATGGGCCAGGAATTGTAATTTAGGACTGGTCAATATAAGTAGAACCATGCAAATAATGGTACAAGAGAGAGGTGAATGTTTACCTAGGAATGCAGTACCTGTAAATGAATAGAATAACATTCAGCTCAAATATTTATCATGAACAGGATGCAGGGAGGTTTTCTGGGTTTTTCCCCCATGTTAGACAAATCTACACCTAGATCAACTGCCTTCTGAGCCTGGGACTTACTCAGGCCAGTGACCAGAAGCCTCACAGAAACCCAATCCCTTTCATTCCAGATCTGGCAGCTTCTGGGCCAGCCTGTGCGATCCCATCACAAACCCAATCCTTCTGCACAGGTGTTGACCTTCCTATTGGTTCCTTCTTTTGGGACATCTTGCTTTTAAAAAGTGAAGGTCTTCTCTACCAGAGGTGAGAAAGCTGCAACTGTCTGAGTGAGTTTCTAGGTATTGACTTGCAGATATCACCCTGGCTCTGAGATATGCTGTCAAGGTCAGATATCAGAGGACTCCTGATATAATGACAGAGAAAACAGCAAAACAAACTTCTGAATTGCCTGACACCTGTAAAAGTCCCAAACCAGTGCTCACAGGACTGTAAAAATCATCCCCAGTGGGGTCACTGCCTACCAATTGAAAAAAAATTATTCATCTTTATGGTACTTGCCAGCTATACCAGGATCGTGAAGGAAACCTGGGTGCCAGTTCCAGCAGACACAACATATTGCTACTCACACAAAAGGGCTGCTTAAGAGAGAGGCAAACCAGAAAGAACTGCCAATTAATAGGTTGGTTTCTGTGATTACAACATGGTAAATTCCTGAGATAGTTCCCAAGGGTAGCCTGTAGACCTGTCTCAGACCTAGTACCCTATGGGATTTTTACAGTCTATAAATTCAGCAGTCAGAGGTCATCCTACATCTTTTTCCTCATGTGAAGCAACCATCTTACAGGTTCCGCTATTCAATCTTGAAATGCACCTGGGAAAGCTGGACTTCTGCTTGGAGTTCCTGCAAGTTCTTGCCATATTCCCTTTTATGACTCAGGAATAGGAACTTCTGTAACATGATAGTGTGTTTCTATGTACATTACTTGGAAAATGCCTAGCTATTGCATTTAAAACTCTCAATCCATTTGTGCCTATTCACATAGCTCTAGCTTGACTTAAAACTTCATATTTTGTAGCAGATCAGAGATTTCAGTGGTCCTTTAGCATTTTCCGATTGTCACTCAGCAACATTTCAGATGTACTTACCTTCCTTTTCAGTCATGTCTCAAAGCAATGAAAGGACTTCCATGAAACCCTCAAATGTGTTTACTTGGATATACAGCTGTGAGAAGCCTGAAGCCAGTTGTTACTGTTGAAACAGATATTTTCAAAATTATTTTAGTTCTGATTTAGGAAACTATTTCTATTCAAGAAGCTCACTTCGCTATGTGTTTTAAGCATGTGGTGACAGGCCATGGAAGTCAAAATATTTCTATGCCTATGCTTCAGTGTGATCCCAAATCTAGTCCTTTGCTGGTAAGAGTTATTCCTTCTTATTGTTTTCATGGCTCTGCATTTTGCTTTACCCACTTATACTATCATTTGTTTATCAACAGACAAGGAGAATGGAGAAAAACTGCAGTTTGTTTAATCACTGCCTGGAGAAAACTATAAGCTGATCCTGGTATAAATGAGCAGGCATGAGAATTTCCTTTAATAGTTTTCAGTCCCTTTGGTAATGCAGAAATTTTGTTTGATTTTTGCCAAGTGTTTTTTTTACTTAGTGTTTTTTTTACTTAGTGTTTTTAGGCAATAACTATTTAGATGTCTTATGTTCTTGGGTTTTCCTTTTTTCTCCTTCCCAGGAGATAACACCAGTAAAATCCTCCTCTATTGAAGTCAGTGGCAAAAGTCCCACTGAATTCATGATTTTACTCAGCTGAAGAGTTTCTTGCAAATAAGGTATTTAGATACTGCGCTCTGGGGTGATATTCATAAATTTAATGCCATTTCCTCAAAATAAAAATTCTTATATATAAGGTGAGCCTCTATGTGGTTTCAACTGAAATGCTTCTCCTTGAATACTGATTCACCGTCCTGGAACTTAATGCTCTCACCAATACCTGTAAGATGGCAGTGAACTCGCTTGCCCTGACTCCTTTACACGATAACACCATCAGTGGTTTGAAAAGGAAAATAAACAAAAAAATCACAAATGAGAGGGCTTGCCTTCCTGCTTGGATAAATCAGACTGACTCAGCTATGTCACACTTGTATAAATCTCAGCCAGACTGTGGTGCCAGATGTGGATTTGTGAATCTGTGGAGCCTTTCAGGTTCCAGGTAGCCTTAATTAGGTACTAACCCTGAGTCACATCTGCATTGACCACACTTTGTGCTTAACTCAGGGACATTTTAAATAATGCGCTCACCGTGCTTGTTCAGACCTTTCAGCTTGCTTTCTGGTCACAGGCTGAAGATCCCCCGGGTCACCAATGGACATTCCTGTTTGAGGTCGCCTGACAGGGCATGACTTGTCCCTTGGCAGTGGAAAGTTCAGGTGACAGGGTGCAGCGGGAATCTTTTCTGGCAAGGATCCTTTTGGGGGCAAATCCTCATATATTGGCTCAGGGCCAGTTTACCTGGACTAGAATACGTAATTTATTTAAGAAGGAAGTAGAGTTACTTTGTGCTTAAGAGAATCCCCAGAACCCTCCATTGCCATGGTGATTGTCATTTTTGTGCTACCTAGGTGACATTATTCAGCTAGGGCTGCATAGGTTATAGGGATGCTGATTAAAAGAAGCTCCTTTACATTTGAAGAGATTAGGCACACTTCAGCTTTGTTTGTCTATCTTCCATGCAGACTAGTTACTGTACATAGAGGGATGAACAATGAGAGAGTAAGACACAGAGAAAGATCTGTGATACGACCTAACCTTTAAAAAATGACTACTGAGTTTCAGTATCTTCGTGGCTGCATGTCTCTATGGTCAATACTCCTGAAAATCCTGAAAGTTATTCCTCCTTAAGGTGTCTCTGGGCAGACATCCAGAAAGAAAAGGCACACAAAATTATAGGTCACATACTTAAGATAAGTATCAGGAACTGCAATTAAAGAGATGTGCATCTTCACACATACATAAACATACATAGATCTGATTGCAGATCTAACTGTGAAGCAAACAGGTAAATTCTAGCTGTTGTTAAACTTTATGCCAAGCCTACATATAATGTGCCTAATTATGCTACATGAGCTCTAAAAATAAAATATTAAGGTAAATTAATACTGTACTTTTATACAAGTACTTCAAATGGAATACATAATACAAAATATTGATTCAAGAGGGCTGCTCTATTGAAAATCAAATGAGTTTTTGCCATTGCTGAGAGCACACAAGCCCAGCCTAATCAGCCTGTTCAACTAATCATTACAGAAGTGCTGTTTGTGGCACTCTACTTAACGGTCTGTCAGCAATTCCATTAAAAAACTTATTTTTCAGGCATTTATATTTTGGCCATAGAAAGTTGTTCTGATGTGAAATTAGAAATACATATACAGACACGAAGGAAGAGAACTCCCCCACCCCTCCACCCAAGCTGCTTTTGAAATGTCTGATCCTGGGTCAAAGACAGCAAGAATTTTGCCTTTTATGTCAGTAGGAGCAGAATTGGGATGAAAGGGTCTTCTAGTGATTAATTGCAGTTAACAGGAGCTTTGCTTTTGACCTTAGCTGAGCTTAGGTTCATGGATAGTTTTAATCACTAGTGTGTAAGGAATTCAGAGGCACCTTTCAGATTTTTTTTTTTTCCTCAAATCATAGTTTCCTTTCTGGTACAGCCCTTGGAAAACACTTTTCTGATGTGACACTTTGGTAAATGAAGGCCAATACCATGGCCCAGATTTCAAGTTCAGTAGAAGCTGTTTCCTTCTGTTCCAAAATGGACCTTTCCTACTGTAATGCTTACACTGAAAGCTGGCACCAGAGGCAGTAGACTCAAGGACAGTGGAGAAATCTATTATTTTGAACAGTCCTGACTACTTGCAGTATAACATGTATAAGATTTGACACTCAGCTGGACCAGATTCTGAGCAACTTGGTCTGATACTGATGTTGGACCTTCCTTGTGGGGACGGAGATTGGACCAGGTACCTCCTGAGGTCTGTTCCCATTTCCATTACTTGGTGTCTCTGGGGAGTTATGCATGACTCTGTAACATCTGCTGACACAGAGAGCTGGTCAGATTCCAGGTCAGCTATAAGTATAAAACTTTCTGTTCCATTAGGACATTTAGGGTGACAGTTTGCTTTTCTCCATTATACGTGTTGTGATTAAGCTTGCTGGAGAAATTTCTTGGATTGCTCCTGCATATACAAAGTGAATGATCTATCTGACAAGCTGTGGATTAAAATGATTCATTTTTTCTCTCTTTGGGGACCACTTGAAACTTTATTTACACAAAAAATAACTGGAATTAAAGTGTAGAAGTGCTTTTGAAAATGTTGCCCTGTAGAGTCACATTAGCAGCAGCACTAGAATTGTGTTTCCTTTCATTTTCTCTGTAATATCAAGCTGCTACAGTTGCACTAATGTAATTGAGGTTATTCAAAGGTACTTTTATATATTTCTTAGACAGTGACTAAGAAATAGTATGGTAGCTAAAAGAAAATAATCAGAATTAAGGAACATGTGAACAAAGTACACCAAAATGCCATAAACCATGCTAGATCTTAATAAGATGCTAATTTACTATTTGCAGTCATATAACTATAAATCACACCAGTCTCTTTGTTCAAAAGAAAGTAAAACTATCAATGTGGTGAAAGAAATGTCAGTTGCCAAGTAAAAGTAATGAGGTTTTTTGGGAAGTTGGCAAGCTCTCTGAAGCAGAGAGGGGATAATATGACCTTAGGGAAAATTTGAAGTATGATGACTTGGTGAATGCTATGACTTTACTTCCATTCCTAAAATGGGACAGCAAGCTTGTATTCAAATTATGACAGATATTATACATCACAGTGGGAAGATAAAAATGAACATGCATAAAGCTGTGTCACTTTGCAATAGGAAATATATTAACAAGTTTATCTATGGTATAAAAATAATAAATAAATAAATAAATAAATAAAGATGTATTCACCTTTATGGAACCCGTCTCTACATCTTTTCTATGTCTCAGGAAGAGATGGTAAACTAGATTTGAAGGGGGGAAAGGGCAATAGCAGGCCAGTCAGTGATAAGCAGTGGGAAGGCACACCAAAGTCTAAGGAGCTGTGTCCTAGTGAGATTCTTTGGACTGCTCCACAAGAAGGTGGGCCCAATGAACCACACTTGAAGTGCTTCTGTATGAATGCATGCAGCATGAGGAACAAGCAGGAG